>JAHWGI010000450.1:0-90125 GCA_029379305.1 Frankliniella fusca
AATAATGTAAGTGTAGAAAAAAAGTGCAGCGTATTTCGCCTTTGTGTTTATTCCTTTCTTTATTGTTCAGAACAAGCCCAAATTCATGTTCTCATTAAAATTGAGAAAAAAGTGGTGGGATAGTCATCTAAATGAGGGAAAGAGGTACTTAAAAGGAGGCTGGGCAGATCCAGTTCTCCGTGCCTTTGAGAATAAAAAAGCAGCTGACTGTCACTGCTCCCCAAGGATCCTCAGTAACAGGGTGACCCGAAGGTTAAGCTCTAATGCCTTTACGGGAGTGATGGGCTGCATCTCCCCAAAGTGCAAGAGGACCTTTGAGGTGATATTGAAAGACCACCCTTGCCCTGGAGATGAAGTGGTTCGCCTTAAAGTTTATGGTAAGCAAGGGTAAGAATGGCTATTGGACTGATACCGAAAGAAATGTAATGTGTGGTATGGTTGTGCCATTTATATTGCCATATTGTGGCCCTGCAGTATGGACTTCCATCTCCTGTATTGTTAATGTAATGTGTTTTAATATTGCTGTATCGCAGTAGAATCATTACTGTATTGCAATATTGCCATTGCAATATTGCAATTTTTCCTGGCATTGTGGCTAACGTAAATGTAACTTGTAATACTGCTGAACAGTAATATTGCATTATTGCAATATGCAGCAATATTGCAATATTGCAATACTGCAATATTGCAATACTGCAATAATGCAATATTGCAATACTGCAATAATGCAATATTGCAATAATGCAATATTGCAATATAGCAGTATTGCAGTTTCTATTGCACATTTTGGTAATGTTATTTGTGTTGTCCAATTAGAGTTATTGCAATATTTGTGGAGTTTATAAATACTCTACCATTAAAAGAATTTTGTGTGTTTATTGCAAAGGTTTTTGTTAGGGTCATACTCTGTCAAACCACCACAAGGTCTAAAATGATGGTTTTTGTTTTTAGTTGGGAATGCTCTCATTTCATTTTGTTCCACCCCAAGGTCTCAAATGTCAAAGGAAATTTTTAAAACAATTTTGGTTTAGTAGATATAGTAACTTTAAATTTGATGTTAGACAAGTTTAAAGAAATATACATGTTTCAGTTTTTATAAACTAAAATGAAAACCACACATTGCTCGAATCAGGTGCTTTAGACTCAGTTTTTGATGCTCCTTAAAATGAGCTTTGTTAGGTTTGTAGCATAAAATTTTTTTCAGCATCTTATTGATAAAGTTACGGAAAAATTACATAAAAATAAGATAAGCAAAAGTTCCTGGTCATGTCGATTTCAGAAGCTTTTGTTGAGACAAATGGCTTAGACAAATTTTCATGCTTGGCGTGGAGGTCTTAGTGGAGGTCTTAGTCTCTTCGCTTTTCGCTTTATATCCCAAGCCTCTGTAAATTTACTGTAATGAGACACAATGAGCTCTACTTAGTGAGCATCTCATTAAAATCACTAAAATAATAAATCCCTGTGTAAATGAACTCAAAATGCATTTGGTAACACCTGGTTCAGCTGTTAAACTTGTTTAATTCTTTCAATATTTTTTGTTTAAGTTTTGTATTTTGTTTGCAGGAGTAGGTGAATCAAACCACAGCAGGAATGCACCATTCCGTGCTCAGGTACGGGGAAAGTGGAAAAGAGAACAACTAGCCAATGATGTAGAAAACTCAAGAGCCAAAGTGTTGAAGAGAAAACTATTGTCCAAGAAAGCTTCTGACCCCAAGGGGAAATGTGACTTGGGCTTCGGCAACTTCACAAATGTACCAACATCAGGGACGTTGAGAAACCTAGCCTATGAAAGTCGCAAGTCGAAAAGGCTAGATGACAATCCGTGGATTAACTTGTCAAAGAATGCAGCTGCTATCAATGAGAAATATGGGGAAGGTTCTGTTTTCATATTATCGGAAGTGCCATTGAAAGTTGCATGGGCAACTAAAAACCAGCTGCTACATATTGCAGAAGAAGCAGCTTTCCAGAAAATCCTTGGTGTGTACCTGGACAGCACAGGTAAGATGTTTGGTCACAATTGTTTTTTTTTTTTACAATGTCCTTAAATTTTTGTGCTGCACTGACTTTTAATTATCTTTCCCTTGTAGGCAGTGAAGCTAGGCCTGCCTCATTTGATGTGGACAAGAAAGGCATCTTGACATACAACCTCTCTCTGAAAAGAGATGATAAGGGGAATCCCCCTATTCCAGTATCTACATGCTTAACAAACGACCAGCATGAGTATGAAGTGTCTCACTGGCTGTCCCGATTAAGAAACCAATTTGAAGTGGTCACGAAATGTAAGAAATTACCATTTAAGTACATTGTCATAGATTTGAGCCGGGCTTTGTTGAACGCCTGCGTCTTGATTCTAAATGGCATGGCATCTTTGACAACGTAATTAAATGCATGTTTGGAAGTCAAAAAGACCCAGAAGATTCACTTTGTTATAATATGTTGGTGCTACACACATCTGATTGGCACCACCAAATCAAAAATATCAAAATTGGTCCCTCGATCAACATACCCCTTTTCTCCTGCAAGAGCTTTTGCAAAAAACCTCATTGCTTGCTTAGCTAGAACGGTTGACATTCAGGAGGCTTTGGATATTTTTAAATTGGCTGTCATTATCTGTACAGCCAAACATTTCACTGATTTTGTACAGAACAGTATTGCGGCCATAGCTATAAGGTATTGGTATTCAGTGTTCTAAATTTCCCACACCAATATGTTTTATTTTTAATTTTTTTTCATTAAGAGAATCTATTGAAGCTACTCCTTATTTTGCTGGAAAAACTTTGTATGTAGTATGTGTGTATTATCATAGGAGTCTTATTGATGCTACTTGTTGCAGGTTGGGTGCTGATCCAAACTGTCTTGATGAAGAATTTGAAGAGGCTTTGGATGAGAATCATGACAGTTGTGAAAGTAGTGTTGAAGAAGGAACAGAGTCTTCAAGTATTTCCTCACTCAATGAAAAATATAGTGATTCTCCATTTTTCAAAATGTTCAAACAAGTTTATGATGATGCAGTAAAGGAAGTGGAAGAAGATGATAAACATCACGAAGGAGAGGTAGTAAACCCTTATAATGTTCCAAAATTTATGGCATACCTCCTCCAGTATATTCTTCCGTTTTACCCGTTGTGGTCGCGGTATGTGCAAGCCATCATTTTGCCGGGGAAGGAAAACCCTCTATCCAACTCTCCCTCCGAACTAATGCACAAACTTGACAAGGAGGAAAGTTTGGGGAAGAAGACATTTCAGGAGGTCACAGAAGTGATGGTCAAACTCATTGAAGGCGCCGAAGAGAGGCTGCTTGAGGTGAAATATCCTACTGACTTCACCAGATACAACAAGAGAAAAAATAAGACAGTTGAAGAAGGCACCAATGTTCCTGAGGTGGAAAAATGGAAGAGGAATAGAAGGAGGAAGAGAGTAAAGGAGGGCCTTTATTCAAAGATATGCACTGTATCTTATGCCCAAAAACTTGTTGGAAAGTCCATGAGAGCTGCGGCAAGGATGAAGCCGAGGGAAAACAAGCCTGCTCGAAAAAGAAGAAGCAAGAAATGTACATCGAATGTATGTATAATGAAGTATTTCTGCTACCTGTAGTGATCATCTCGTCTAATTGCATTTTCAGTTTTTGTTGGCTGCCAACTATTTTTATTTCTTTGCTTTTTAGACATTTGTTGTAGAATCAATGCTCATCCATAAAGATGTACCAATCGACTTTGATGAGCTAAGTGTTGGAGAATTTGTTGGATCTACAAACAAAGATGATATTTTAGTGGTGTTAGACAACAAAAGTGTTGGAGTGGGTGCAGCAGACATCAATAAGGTGAGTTTTAAATAATAATTAATGTCATTGAAATTGGTTTTGACGAAGGGAACCCGTCACTCATTTACTGGGCTCTCCTACTTGCTACTGTTTGCATAATTCTAATATAACCACTTAAAATGAAAAGTAATTTGTTTCCTTTTTGTGCAAATTTAATTATTAAAAGACCATCAAATGCGTTGAACAGCTTACTTGCTGGCCATTGAATTCTGCTTTTGATTTTCTTTATAGGTGATTGATAGCAATGATTCTGAAAGTTCTGCGCAGGCTCGCTGTGCGGTCATTAGGTTTGTGTCACTTCCGTACCATGTTAATGCCCAAGATATTTTCCTTCCTCCTAATTTATGTTGCTTGTTTTCTTTAAAGGATTCCAGAGGAGTCTGCTGATGGACAACCACTTGTGTCAGAAACATTAGATCAGGTAGAACACAGGAGCAATGTATAATTTTCACACCATTGTCATCAACAGTATCTCATCCAATTGCATTTTTTTCTCAGGTCTTCAGCATCACTGCAGGAGGATTCACATGGAACTCTGTTGATGGTCGAATTTTCCTTGCTCGAACTGGAGAGCACTCCTACATTTATCAAACTTTAGATGACCTTATTAATAGTTTTGGCACTACAATTGTGTCTCCGTTGCAATCCAGTGAGATTATCAGCAATGCTGAGACCATACCAGCCATGGATCATTTGGAAAAGTAAGGATGCCTCTACTTTGATCGAGCTTCACCTGAACAGTACCTCTTACTTTACTTCCACAAAATTAATTTTCTTTCAATTTGGACTTGTATGAAATACTAACACTTCTCCTTATGTTAAAACTAAAGCAACTTGTAAGTTGTAAGTTAATTATAGAAATCTTGTTTCACTTATCTTCTACAGTGGAGTTGTTAGTGATATGGTGCAGGTGTCTTCTGTCTGCAATGGTCCTTCCACAAATGCTGACCAGAACCTTCTCCCAAAAGTGTTTGCTGGGGTTGTCACGTCTCAACCAGATGGTCTGACTGAGCAGTCAGGTGATGTGGAAAGGTACATAAGTAATATTCTTTCTGGTGTTAGAGTAACCACAGCTCGTTGAATGTAACTTTATAAGAATGTTATTCTGTTTCCTTTTTTTCCAAATTCTTTTCAGTGGACTTGTTAGTGATGCGGAGCAGGTGACTTCTGTCTGTAATGGTCCTTCCACAAATGCTGACCCAAACCTTCTCCCAGAAGTGTTTGCTGGGGTTTTAACGTCTCAACCAGATGGTCTGACTGGCCAGTCAGGTGATGTGGAAAGGTTCATAAGAAATATTCTTTCTGGTGTTAGAATAACCACAGCTTCTTAAATGTAACTTTATAGGAATCTTATTCTGTTTCCTTTTTTTTCATATTCTTTTCCAGTGAAGTTGTTAGTGATATGGTGCAGGTGACTTCTGTCTGTAATGGTCCTTCCACAAATGCTGACCCAAACCTTCTCCCAGAAGTGTTTGCTGGGGTTTTAACGTCTCAACCAGATGGTCTGACTGGCCAGTCAGGTGATGTGGAAAGGTTCATAAGAAATATTCTTTCTGGTGTTAGAATAACCACAGCTTCTTAAATGTAACTTTATAGGAATCTTATTCTGTTTCCTTTTTTTTCATATTCTTTTCCAGTGAAGTTGTTAGTGATATGGTGCAGGTGACTTCTGTCTGTAATGGTCCTTCCACAAATGCTGACCAGAACCTTCTCCCAAAAGTGTTTGCTGGGGTTTTCACGTCTCAACCAGATGGTCTGACTGAGCAGTCAGGTGATGTGGAAAGGTACATAAGAAATAGTCTTTGTGGTTGTGGAATTAACACAACTCATTAAAAGTAACTTCCTGGGAAACCTTTTTTTTTTTCATATTCTTTTATAGTGGGTTCCTTAGTGATGCGGTGCAGGTGTCTTCTGTTTGTTATGGTCCTTTCACAAATGGTGACCAGAACCTTCTCCCAAAAGTGTCTGCCGGGGATTTTACTATTCCTCAACCATCAGAGGTAAAGTAAACTGTTACTAGGAAACTGTCTTTGCATGAAGTGCCTGTCCTGTGGCGCGTATCACTTGCTAGGGATCGAATAGTCTCCATGGAATCCTGGTGCTAATTGCTACTGTCTACCCACTTGTTACATTCTGTTGCGGCCTCCAATAAGGTTGGCATATGGTGATACCCTTACTATGATTTCAGGACTGGACTTTGATTCCTGCGTCATTTCCGACCTTTGCCGATACCATGCGTTTCTCTGTGGCGGATAAAGTCTTGTGTGCTGAGGACTTTGCTAGTTTGCTGCCCAAACAGCAACTTACGGATGCTGCTATTGATGCGTTTCTCAAGCTGATGGGCACAAACATTGCCAAGAAGACTGGTGCATGTGTGGAAGTAATAGCGTCTCACATGTTGGAAACTGCATCCATGGGATATGCAGACATGTTTCTACAGTCGGCCATAGAAAACAATCTTATTTGTCGAGACTTGATTCTTGTTCCCGCTTTGGTTGACCGGAATCATTGGATTCTTTTTGTAGTCCGAGTGAGGGATAGATCCATATTCCTGCTGGACTCTCTACCAAAATCTAATTTGTCCCTTGACAGACTGGAGAAGCTCCAAGTAAGTTAGTGTTTAAAATCATTCCCAATTTCTATTTTCCTTTCTTTTATATTAAATATTCAATTTCTGCATGAGTTCTAGTCTAGTATTATAGGTTTCTTAATAACTCTACTTACAATACTTTGCTTGCTGGTTATTTTAGGTTCTTCTTTGGCTCCTTGATGAATGCCACAGAAATGTGATGAAGTCCTTGGTGCCCTGGAAGCAGTGGAGTATTTACTACCCGCAGGACATTATTAGACAAAGTGTTAGTAATGACTGTGGTGTGTTTGTCTGCCTTTGGGCATATACCTTATGGACAGAGAGGAACCCTCCATCAAAGATGAATGCCGTAGCTTCAAAGCGGTTCAGGTCCTTTGTTGCACGAAGTCTCATGGCAGCAGGGAGTGTGTTGTTATGTGAGGCACCATTGCCAGACAACCGAAGGTAACGTCACTGGGCTACTTAATGTTTCAGAACACATTAAACATCTTTGTTTTGTTTGAAATTATGTATGTAATTATTTTCACATTTTGTCAAACTAATCAAAACTTTCTCGGTAAGCTTTGTCTCCAAAATCATTTCTGACATAAATTACTTCCTTACAGTACCGATGACGTTATTCATAAAGTTTATCAGGAGTACGACAAGCTTCTCTCCAAAAATGAACTGATCATTGAAAGACCATGGCTGAATGCTGTCGTCAATCTTTCAATTCCAAAAGTTCCAACTATTAAAGCATTGTTGGCACCTCTCTGGCAAGCTACTACAAGCAAGTGTGGTGCTCCTTGGTGCACGGTAAGCGGGCCAAACCGTCCTCCTATGATGCAATGTGAGGTGGGCCGCGAATGGCTCCACCAGAAGTGTGTGCTTGACACAACTACTGCTGATGTATGGGAGAAAGGATACATGTGCCCAAAGCACCACAAGTTTGTCCATGACCCACCTGGCCATGAAAGGGATGATGGTTACTACGGCGAACTGCACAACTGTGGTAATTTTAATTTTTAGATATGATTCTTATTCTCAACAAATTAGTGGAGGGGGGGCCGGCCTGTGGGTTTTTTTCCCTTTTTCTTTTGGTCAGGTGGATTCTAAACTACTTCATTTCCATTTTACAGGCTCCACCAGGAGAAGGGGAACATTACGTTAAATGTGGATATTTCTTTTACCTTCAGCAGTGTTACTTCTTTTATACCATTTTAAGACTTATCACCTGTGATTTACATTCTAATCTTGACGATTAAGATGCCATACTTTTAAAGAGCGTGGACTTAATCTAAATTTTTAAGTCAGTTTTTTTTAAGCTGTTTGTATGGTTTTATAGTCTAACTATTTCTTGTTTCCAAAAAGAGAAAAAGTTGTTCTACATTTTGTACTCCTTACTTGGAATAGGGGAACATTACGTTAAGTGTAGATATATTTTTGTACCTTCGGCGGTGTTACTTCTTTTATACCATTTTAAGACTGATCACCTGTGATTCATATTCTAATCTTGACGATTGAGATGCCACAGTATTAAAGAGCGTGGACTTAATCTAAATTTTTTAGTCAGTTTTCTTTAAGCTGTTTGTATGGTTTTGTAGTCTAACTATTTCTTGTTTCGAAAAAGAGAAAAAGTTGTTCTACATTTTGCACGCCTTACTTGGAGAAGGGGAACATTACGTTAAGTGTAGATATATTTGTGTACCTTCGGCAGTGTTACTTCTTTTATACCAATTTAAGACTGATCACCTGTGATTCATATTCTAATCTTGACGATTGAGATGCCACAGTATTAAAGAGCGTGGACTTAATCTAAATTTTTTAGTCAGTTTTCTTTAAGCTGTTTGTATAGTTTTATAGTCTAACTATTTCTTGTTACCAAAAAGAGAAAAAGTTGTTCTACATTTTGTACTCCTTACTTGGAATAGGGGAACATTACGTTAAGTGTAGATATATTTTTGTACCTTCGGCGGTGTTACTTCTTTTATACCAATTTAAGACTGATCACCTGTGATTCATATTCTAATCTTGACGATTGAGATGCCACAGTATTAAAGAGCGTGGACTTAATCTAAATTTTTTAGTCAGTTTTCTTTAAGCTGTTTGTATGGTTTTGTAGTCTAACTATTTCTTGTTTCGAAAAAGAGAAAAAGTTGTTCTACATTTTGCACGCCTTACTTGGAGAAGGGGAACATTACGTTAAGTGTAGATATATTTGTGTACCTTCGGCAGTGTTACTTCTTTTATACCAATTTAAGACTGATCACCTGTGATTCATATTCTAAGCTTGACGATTGAGATGCCACAGTATTAAAGAGCGTGGACTTAATCTAAATTTTTTAGTCAGTTTTCTTTAAGCTGTTTGTATGGTTTTATAGTCTAACTATTTTCTTGTTTCCAAAAAGAGAAAAAGTTGTTCTACATTTTGTACTCCTTACTTGGAATAGGGGAACATTACGTTAAGTGTAGATATATTTTTGTACCTTCGGCGGTGTTACTTCTTTTATACCATTTTAAGACTGATCACTTGTGTTTCACATTCTAATCTTGACGATTGAGATGCCACAGTATTAAAGAGCGTGGACTTAATGTAAATTTTTTAGTCAGTTTTCTTTAAGCTGTTTGTATGGTTTTGTAGTCTATTTATTCCTTGTTTCCAAAAAGAGAACAAATTGTTCTACACTGCACGCCTTACTTGGAGAAGGGGAGCATTACATTAAGTGTAGATATATTTGTGTACCTTCGGCAGTGTTACTTCTTTTATACCATTTTAAGACTGATCACTTGTGTTTCACATTCTAATCTTGACGATTGAGATGCCATAGTATTAAAGAGCGTGGACTTAATCTAAATTTTTTAGTCAGTTTTCTTTAAGCTGTTTGTATGGTTTTGTAGTCTAACCGAGGGGTGACCGACTCGTATAATACTGGGTACGCGGACCCTATAGTACCGTATAATACCTATAATATTCTATAATACCTATAATATTTTATAATATCTATAATATTCTATAATACCTATAATATTTTATAATACCTATAATATTCGCGTATAATACACTGCAATATCCGAAAGTTACACCTTTCCAAATCAATAAATCGCTAGAAAACAGTAGTCTAGTGCTGCCTGAGACGTAGAGTACCGTCATCTTTCTCCCGTCGATACCCCGCGAGCCCGTTGCCAAGTCGTCTGCAGTCGTGCAACACATGTGCTGGGAGGGAACTCCGGCTCGCTCCGGCTCGGCTCGTGCCGCGCTATCACCGAATCGTCCGGTGGTGGCTAGGGGCAGGGGCCCTCCTGTGAGGGCCCCTAGGAGCGCCCCTAGTGGTGGCCCTTCGCTGACGAGACCAGACTTGCCAGATGTGGCGATCTGTCGCCACCGTAGCGACGAAACGTCGGGTTTGGCGACGAAAGTGGCAATGAGTGCCGAGTGGCGACGAAGGTGGCGATCTGACCTACCGAGTGCCGAGTGGTGACCAAAGTGGCGATCTGGCGCTGGCGGCGGCCGGCCGTGCGGGGACCCGGCCCAGGCCGGTCCTCGGAACCGCTCCAGCCGGCCGCCGGAAGGATTAGGGTTTTTCCCCCCGTTCCTTACTCTTGGTCTATCGTGGTCCCACCGCACGGTGGAGGGAGATACGGTGGCGGCACGAGCCTATCCCTCCCGTGCTAACGCCTGATCCCGGAATCGGTGCCGGATTCCTCTTCCCTAGGCGGCCGCCAGGGGCGCGCGGATCGAGCCTGGGCCGGCTACACCGGCGGTTCAGCCTACCTGCAGCGCGGGCCGCGCACCCTGCCTGCCGGCCGCCCGGGATCAGCTTAGCCTGGCCCGGCTCTTCACACTCAGCAGCTGTTGGGGCGGCCCGGGAGGCGTGGCGGCCGGCCGAGCTAAGTGCGTAAAACCCCAGCCTCGCTAAGCTGATCCCTGGCGGCCGGCACCCAGCTGAAAATTCCGGTCGGAATATTTCCGACCGTATTTCTTTCCGGCCGGAGATATTCCGGCCGTAACTATTCCGCCCGTAAATTGGAACACTTTCCGGCCGTAGTTCTTGACGCCGCTTTCCGGCCGTAGTTTCTGACGCCGGCCGGAAGAGGTTCCGGCCGGAGGGTGTTCTGGCCGGACTTTGTGAAAAGTCCTCTGGGCACCACCTGAGCGGTGTCCAACAGGCCTCTAAAGAGCATGTCCCCCGGGTAAAGTTTGTGCGCTGAGCACGATGGTAATGTTTAAAATGCCCTATCTAGAGCCGTTCTCTTAGTAGACCTATGGTCAAAAAAGGAAATATTTTTTTTTATCTCATGCATAAGTACAGTTTCCTTTCAACATGTGACACACGAAGCGATTTTCCCCTGTGACTCTTAGTTTAGGTGCTACAAGTCACTTACAGTTGGCCGAAAAACGTACGGCCGGAAAAAAAGGCTCCGGCCGTTAACCGTATCGATTCCAACCGTAAACCGGAACCCCTCCGACCGGAAAAGGCTTGACTACGGTCGGAAACTCTGACTCCGACCGGAACAACGGGGATACGGTCGGAAATCGTGACAGATTCCGGCCGGAGTGCCAAATTACGGCCGGAAAGATGGAATACGGTCGGAAATCGTATACATTTACAGCCGGAGTGCCACTTTCCGGCCGGAAACCAGGCCGGAATTTCCACCTGGGCAGGCAGGATGCGCGGCACAGGCTGCAGGTAGGCTGAACCGTCGGTGTACCCGGCCCAGAGGCTCGGTCCGCGCACCTCTGGCGGCCGCCCGGGGAAAAGGAATCCGGCACCAATTCCGGGGTCAGCTCAGGTAGGCTCGTACCGCCACCGTATCTCCCTCCACCGTGTCCCACCGGAAGAATTGACTATCTCTCTCTCTCGCACTCATGGGCCAGCCTATCCTTCGTTGTCATTTGGTGTGCTAAACTCTCGGCGGTGATCGGACGATAGCACCACTGTACTAGCGTACTTAATATAGTACCTTATAAGACCTTATAATACTGGCTATAATACCATAATATTTATAATATCCTGTAATATTCTATAATACTTATAATATTCTATAATACCTATAATATTCTATAATACTTTTATAATACCTATAATATATAGTACTGGGTACACGGCTCAGGCGAGTCGTTCACCCCTCGAGTCTAACTATTTCTTGTTTCGAAAAAGAGAAAAAGTTGTTCTACATTTTGCACGCCTTACTTGGAGAAGGGGAACATTACGTTAAGTGTAGATGTCTTTTTGTACCTGCGGCAGTGTTACTTCTTTTATACCATTTTAAGACTGATCACTTGTGATTCACATTCCAATCTTGACGATTGAGATGCCATAGTATTAAAGAGCGTGGACTTAATGTAAATTTTTAAGTCAGTTTTCTGTTTGTATGGTTTTTGTAGTCTAACTATTTTTTGTTTCCAACAAGAGAAAAAATTGTTTCACATTTTACTATTAAAGAACGTGGACTTAGTCCAAATTCTTGAACCACTTTTTTACTCGTTCTTTACCACCACCACCTATCACCTGCGTGGTGTGAAGAACGAGTACTGTCAGCAAGTCATTACACCCTTAACTGATCCCATTTTCATCTCAGAACTCATAATACCTACAGTTAAGTTATTTATAGCATTGTAAACTGGAAGTGCTCATCATTATTCAAAGAATGAACTTTTTTTCAACTTTGATTGTATTATTTCGAGAACACTTAACAAATTTTTTGAGTTTTCATTCTAAGTCCACACCTCAGATTGCTCAATCTAAAAATACATAATACCTACAAATATGGAACTTAGCAGCGTTTAAAGTACATGTGTTCTTCACAATTTGTACAATGAACCTTTTTTCTCGTGTAATAGTATTATTTTGAGAACACTTAACAAAATTTCCGAGTTTTCATTCTAAGTCCCGGCGCCAGCTCGTGCTCCCTTGTGACCGCCCGACCGCCCCAACAATCAAACCCGATCGCGGATCCCAAACAAGGCCCGAGGAAGGGCGGGAGGGCCCGAGCCCGAGGTCCGAGTGTGACGGGCGAAAAAAGAAATTCTTTCACACCCATGATACAAAATCTGAGATGAAAATGGACTCTTATACTGTTACATTTCTACCTGTGACTCAAAATTATGTAAAGAACGAGTTTCCTACTTGACACAAAATTTATTTTGTGTTTCTTTTGCACCTTGTTTTGTTCCTTTTCATACTGAGCAAATCAGGACAATAAAGTTCTAATTTCAAGGATTTAAAACAACAACAAGGTCATTTTTCTTTACAAAGATGTGGTCCATCAATTAATGAACTTATACGTGGTGGGAGTGTTGGTAGATAAAAAGGAGGAATAGTGCTGTGAAGAGGGAGGAGACTAAAGAAAACGTGAACGCTAACGTGAGTAATTACAGAAACAATTATAGTAGGATTAAGATGTTTTTGAAGACTGTCTTTTGAAATGATTAAGAATGAAAAGATTAATGTGACTGCAGACATTTCTGTCATTTAATGCGTGATAATTTTTTTTTACCATATGGATAAAATTGTTTGTACGTGTAAGATATTTTTGAAGATTGTTGTTGAGACTGATTAAGGCTTTAGCTCCCTGAAGTTCTATGCCTATTCCTATTCCGATTCTGATTTTTATTCCGATTCCTACTCCTCACGATTCAAGGAGAGACACTTAAGTGAGGATACTATGCAGGAGTAGGGAAAATTTTGCTGTCATTTCTGGGTTTGCTTCTTCAGGCAAGTACTTGCAGCAGACAGCCTGGTCCGGCTCAAGTAATGTATTATTTTGAAATATGCAAGGCCTATTTCCATCTGCTATGTGTAAAAGATTGCAGAGGAACCCCTCAGCCTGGTCTTGGATAAGGGCCCTGACAAGGCCTGGGTTTCGATTACATATGCCCAAAGCATATTACTGATGGTAAAAAAGCGAATGTCTAATTTTTGTCTGAATGCCATAAGCTGCTACAATCAAGGCGACATAGATATGTTTTGGCTAATTTTTTGGCTTATAATTTTGTCTTATTTACTTGTACTGGTAAAACAAACACAAGGAGACGTGACGCCGCTGCCCAGCCAGCGCAGCAGCGTCGACTCTGACACCCTGCCGCGGCGCTCACCCAACGGCCCCCGCGACCGCGACGGGCGCCGACCCCACCCCGTGGCACCAGGGCTCTATCTCTTTAAGAGAGCCGGATCGGCCGACCGACCGACCGAGCGAGCGGCGGGTTAAACGGCCGTTAGTAAGCGAAATTAGCATGAATGAGGGTAAAACTGTATGTTTTTGGAAAGAGGAAAGATCTGGCGACAAGTTACTGTCAAAATATCGGTATTCCGGACACATTCTCAAAAGCATAGGTTACACGACCTTTTTCTAAATTAATTCAAAGTACCGATATTTTTGGATATCGTGTTCCTTGATACTTCTCCTTTCCAAAAATATATAGTTTTAACCTCATTCATGCAAATTTTGCTTACTAACGGCCATTTAACCTGACGCTCGGTCGGTCGGTCGGTCGGCCGGTCCGCCTCTCTTAAAGAGATAGCCCTACCGCCCTGGAGGGTCATCGGAGAGCTCCCCGGATCGAGCTACTTCCGGGTCGATTCGAGTTCGAGCCATGTGTATTTTAAATGGGACTCGACGCCGGAAGTAGCCCGTTCGATACAATCGCGGGGAGCTCTCCGATGACCCTCCAGCCCGCCCGGTCCTGATGACCGCGGCCTGGAATGTGCGCGGCGCCGCGGCGAGGGACGTCCCGGAGGTCATCGACCGTGAGCTGCACTCCCGCGGCGTCCACATCGCCGGCCTCCAGGAGACCCGCGTCGGCACCCAGAACCTTCTCACCCGGCACTACCGCTGGGTCATGAAGAGCACCAAGCCCCGCGGAGGCAGGGGGGCGTGGTGCTCCTGGTGCACCGCGACCTGCCGGACCTCCGCCTGCGCTCCTACACCCTCCTGCACTGGGACGTCCTCTCGGCGGAGGTGCTGCTGGGAGGGCTCCTCTTCTCGGCGGTCGTCACCCATACCTCCCGAGCGTCGGCGCCCCGTCCCAGCAGCGGACCACCATCGAGGCCCTCGCGGCGGCGGCGGCGGCCGCCCGACCGGCCCAGTGGCTCATCCTCCTCGGGGACTTCAATGCCCACCTCGGGAAATATAACCGCACCGGAGAGAGGGACGACGTCGTCGGCCCCGTCCCCGTCCTGCACCACGAGGACACCAACCCGGCCGGCGCCGGCCTCCGCGCCCTCGCCACCGCCCTCTCCTCCTTGTCGACCTCATCAGCCCCGGCTCGGTGCCGACTGGGCCTTGCTCCGCCTCAACGAGGAAGAGGGTCTCCAACAGGCCTACCGGGACTCCCTGGACGAGGCCCTGCTGGCGGCTGCTGCGGGCCCTGCACCGCTGCGCTGGGGTCGCCAGCGTGACGCCCTGATCACAGCGGCCAACGCCACCATCGCCACCCCGCCGTCACCACTCACCCCGCGCACGGCGCTGGCGCTGAACCTCCGGGACCAGGCCTAGCACGCGGCGCTTCGGGCCCCGGCTGACCCCCGGGCCCGCAATGACCTGCGGGAGACCACAGCGGCACAGAAGCGGGCCCATACGAGCGGGACCGCGAGGCCCGCTTCTTCGCCGCGGTGGAGGGGGTCCAACGCCAGCGGACTCTGATTGATGCCCACCCACACATATATCCGGCAGGCTCGGCGACGACTTTCTGGAGCGGTTGCCCCCGGGGCGCGCCCCGGGGTCACCATCCGAGACTGGGAGGTGGAGGTCCCGGGCCACGCTCCGGCGGGAGGCTGCCGTCACCCTTGCCACCCTGCACGCCACCGCGAGGCCCCCGGGGGACCCCCGCCCGCCGCCTCCCCGACGCCGGGCCTCCTCGGTCAACTGGGCGATCCGGGCCGCCCGCGCGGGTCCAATACGCCGGGCATGTCCACCCGGGTCACCCTCTCCGGACGGCCGTGCAATTGGACCTGGGCAGGAAGAAGGTAGGGCGCCCGTGCTTTACCGTGACTTTCTGCGCCAGGACTAACCCTTTCTATAGAAAAATAACCCGAAAAGCGCCCTAAAAGGCGCTGTTTTGGCGAAGTTTCAGGGCGGCTTAAAAAGGGCGCAAAATTCGCACCCTACAGGCGCTGCCCTTCCACTGGGGATATTTTAAATGGGACTCGACGCCGCTAGTAGCCCGTTCGATACAATCGCGGGGAGCTCTCCGATGACCCTCCAGGGTGAGTGGCACGTCCCCGCACGTTGCTTCTCAGCTGCACGCATGCACCCCACGCCTCTTGCACAGCACACCGCTCTGCACGTCGCTCTGCACTGCTCCGTCCACTGCCTCTCTGCACCAGTCCGCCCCTATACCACGACCCTCGGTCGCCGCGCGAGGGGCGCGGGGGCGATTCCCCCTAGGAGTGTGCGCCTTCCGCGACTCCGCCATTGGGGGGGGGTAGGGGGGGGGGTCCACCCACTAATTCGACTTCTCTTCTAGCTAGGGTCTAACGGTTGCCGACGCCCGCGGCCTGACGTATGGCTTTACGCGTAATTCCTCAGACAAATAATACGGGAGCGAGTCCACTTCTCCGCCGTTAGACTCACATAATAATAATATTTTTTTTCTGAAGTTATTGTTTCCCCCTCTTATGGTAGTAGTCAGAATTTGCACTCTCCATTTCGTTCTCCAGGAGGGGTTCCCTGAAAATTTGAAGCCTCAAGCTCATCTCCAAATATTCCAAATATATTCCATGTACACCAAAATTTCAAGAGGTCGACCCCTCGAGTATAACACTCAGAGATTTATGTTTTTAAAATATGCGTATCAACAAGACCAATTTATCTCCCGTCTCTCAAAATGTCACTGCATTCAAGCAGTAAATGTACCGGGTGTAATGAGAATACGCTGCAGTGTTGCGGGACTGCCTACTCGCCGAGGCTGCAGGGGCCATGGCGCCTTACGAGCGATCAGGGTAGGCAGACCCGCAACACTGCAGCGCATTCTCATTTACACCCGGTACCTTGCTTGTTAAATATTGTTGTAAAGTGTGTGTACACCCCGCGCGCCCCCGCGCAGGCAAGTACCATTGTCACGCGCGTTGCTGTGGTGCATTCCCGAGGCCCGCTCACTTCTGCCCTAGCTCTTGGCGAATAAAGACCTCCTGACTGACTTCCCGATTTATAACATTTGGTGTCAGAAGTGTTGAAACCGGACCCAGCCAGAGGGGAGCATCATGCCCAGCAGCCGCAGGAGGGAGAGGGAGAGCGCGAGGCGTTCGAGGTCAAGGACGACGACACCGCCCCCGAACTTGGAGCAGCTGCTGGCGCGATGGGTCGCCGTGTCGGCCGCCGCCCAGGAGCGCCAGGGGCAGTTCATGGAGCGGCAAGGACAGCTCGTCGAGAGGATCTCCGAGCTGCACCTCCACGCTAATGCCCTCGAGACCCGTATTGCAGTGAAACCGCCGACATTCGACGGGTCACGCGCCTGAGGCGTATTTGAGGTACAGTTCCAGAGCGCTGCCCGTAAGAACGGCTGGAGCCGTGAAGAGAGTGGCCGCCGCCTCCTCGCCTCCCTCCACGGGCCTGCTGCGGACATCGTGCAGACCCTCCCCCCGGCCGACTATGAGAATTTCGACCGTCTGCGCGAGCGGCTGAACGAGCACTACGGCGCGGCCCAAGCTGCCTCCGTTGCAGCCGCCGAGCTGAAGCGGCGGACACAGAAGGCTGGTGAGTCTCTCCGAGACTTCGCCGGGGACGTCACTCGTCTAGCGCGCTTGGCGCACCCGTCCTGGCTCGAGGACGCCATCCAGACAACGGCCAGCGAGGTGTTCCTGGCGGGCATCCTGGACGCCGACCTGCGCCGCGCCACCCGCCTCCGCCAGACGTCCACCCTCAGCGAGGCGCTCACCGCGGCCCTCCACATCGAGTCCGTGGACCTGCTCGAGACGTCGGCCAAGCGAGGACGCTCTGCGCAAATCGCGCAGGTTTCTATTGCCTCGCAGGGCAGGGACCACTCCACCAGCTCCACGGGGTCCACTGACGGCGCCGCCGTGCGCCGTGCTGCGGTCTCGCAGCAGAGCGGCAGTTCGGACGGCGCGCTAGTCGCCGCCCTCGACCGCCTGCGGGAGTCCCTGCGGCCGACAAGCAGACCCCGCTCCCGTTCCCGCTCAAGGCGCCGCTCTCGCTCCCGTTCCCGCTCCCCCCGTCACAACGGTAACAGGGGCAAGAGGGCCCGTTGCTTCTACTGCAACAAGGAGGGGCACTTTGCGAACAGGTGCCCAAAGAAGACCGCCGACCGGGGCCTAGGCGGCCGGCGTCACCACGAAGACCGCCGCCGTGATGACCACGATGACCGCCGCAGTAAGACTCGCGGGTCGGGAAACGGCCAGTAGTCGCGACGGCGGCCACGTCGTCGGCTACGGTGAGCCGCACCCGGGCCGGTCCTCCTCGACGGCCGGCCACGCAGCCAACGAGACCGCCACCACTGCTGCCGCGCGTCTCGTGGCACATCGACGGCCGCGTGTCGGGCCGACCGTGCCGCTTCCTGGTGGACCAGGGCGCCACCCTCACCATCCTCAAGCGCGGCCTCCTGGCCGACCCGCCGCCGGCCTCCACCGCCATCCGCATGCGCAACGCCGGCAGCGCCGCTCCCCATGTCCAGCTCTCGCTCCAGACCGCCAGCATCCACATGCACATCTACGAGGGTGAGATCCACGACGACTGCCTTCTTGGAGGAGATTTCATTGCAGCCTACGTGGAGAACCTCGACATCGCCAACGACACCATGGTTCTGCGGGACGGCGGCGGGCGGGTGCGCATGACCCGCGTGACCACGGCGCCCTCCGAGACGCGTGGAGGCTGTAGGCCGTGTCGTCATCCAGCCCGGTGCGAGCCAAGCTGTCGCAGTGCACGTCAAGGGATGCGACGTCTGGGACCCGGCTGCGGAAGTCGTGGTGGAGGGTTTTACTCCCACGCACTTCCAAGAGGTGGACAACGAAGTCGTGGTGGAGGGTTTTACTCCCACGCACTTCCAGGAAGCGGATACTGAAGTCGTGGTAGAGGGTTTTACTCCCACGCGCGGTAGTGTGCTGGAGGGTTTTACTCGCACACTCCTCGGCACGGATGGGCTGGCCACCCATTCGTGTCGGGAGGGGCGCGGGCGGCGTAAAGAACCGCCGCCCGAGCCCTCGGCGGGGCGAGTCACGTGGACTCGTGCGGAGAGCTTCGAGATTCAAGCGGAGCTTCGCCCAACATGCACCTCAAAAGGTATCCTCGTGTCCCCCGAGCTTCTCGCCGACCAGGACGGCCGCGGCCTGTGTGTCATGGTCCACAACACAAGCCGCCGCGCAGTGACAATGACACCGTCTACGTGCGTCGCGCACCTCACGCTGCCCGGGACGACGCCCGTCAACGCCGCCGAGCCTACCACCACCACCACCACCACCACCACCGCCGCCATCTCAGCGGGCGACCTGCCCCAGCCCCTCGCCGACCTGCTGGGCCGTTGCAGTCAGGACTTGACCCCCGCCCAGCTCCAGCAGGTGAGAGACCTGCTGTCAGAGTTCCAGGACATCTTTTCCTGTGGCGGGGAGATCGGTCACTGCACGATGGTCGAGCACGACATCGAGACCGGAACCACAGCCCCCATCAAGCAGGCACCGCGGCGGCTGGACTTCCAGAAGCAGGCCACCGCCGACAAGTGCATCGGCGAGATGCTGGAACAGAAGGTGATTCGCCCGTCACAGTCACCCTCGGCGTCACCCGTCGTCCTCGTCGGCAAGAAAGACGGCACTCCCGTCGACCGTGTGACGCGCTGTGCCGTCACTGTGTCCGCCACGAGGAGCGCGCCGAGGCCTCGGTCAGCCGCGTCCGCCTGGAGGACACCGCCGTCCCCACAGCGGCTATGACCTGCGGAGAGCCCAGCGCGCAGACAGCGACATCTACCCTATTCTGCGGGCCATGGAACGCGGCAGCCCGCCATCGGAGACCAGCTTGTCCAGCTGAAGCACTAAGACCAAAGGCCTGTACTTGCAGTGGGACTCGCTTAGGCTGGTTGACGGCGTCCTTTGTCGCCGTTTCGAGGACAACTATGGCCGCCGGGAGAGGATGCAGACCGTCCTCCCGCGGGCCTTCGTCCCGGACATTCTGCACCAGCCGGCTCAGGAGGACACCTCGGCTACAACAAGACCATCCAGAAGATTCGCGCCAAATACTTCTGGGTTGGTTTGTGCCAGGAGGTCAAGCTGTACGTCATGTTCTGTCGCCTGTGCAGAGGGAAGAAAGGCCCGCGCGCGCACCCTCGTGCGCCGCTGCGGCTGCACAACGTCGGCGTCCCCTGGGAACGCGTCGGCGTGGACTTAGCGGGCCCCTTCCCGACGACCTCCAGAGGCAACCGCTTCCTCGTGGTCGTCGCCGACTACTTTACCAAGTGGCCGGAGGCGATCCCGGTGCCCAGCAACCACGCCGAGGTGGTGGCCAGAGCCCTGGTCGACCACGTCTTCACGCGTTTCGGCTGCCCAGCTGAGCTGCACTCCGACCAAGGCAGCACCTTCGAGGCCAAGGTCTTCAAGGCCGTCTTCGACGTCATGGGCGTCTGCAAGACCAGGGCGACGCCTCTACATCCCCAATCGGACGGCGCTGTCGAGCGCCTCATACGGTCTGTGGTCCAGCAGGTCAGCATCCTGGCCAAGGACCAACACGGCACTTGGGACTTACAGGTGCCGCTGGTGATGCTGAGCCTGCGCGTGGCTCCCCACACCACCACGGGCGTCTCGCCCGCCATGATGATGTTCGGCCGGGACATCAACGTCCCCGCCACCATGGCGCGCGGGTCCGTCCCACAGCAGGAGGCGCCGCGGCTGCCCCGCTCCGAGTACCCCACCTGGCTGTACCACCGGCTCCGGGACCTGCAGCACACTGTCCGGGAGAGGGCCGACATCGCGTCGTGGCGCATGAAAGAGCGCTACGACCTCCGTGCCCGCCGACCCAACTACCGCCCAGGAGACACCGTGTGGTTCTACAACCCGCGACGGGAGATCGGCCGCACTTCAAATCTATGGATCTAGATCTTGTATTATAATTATGATTTGAAACTTCTGAGTTTAATTTTTGATCCTTCACAAACACTGAAGCATAAAAAAAAATGTATAAGGAAGTTGCAGTTAAAATCTTATCTGCTCTAAAAAGTTCTCTGCAAGATACAAAACTGTCACTAATACCATTGAGCATCCTAATAGCTTTAAAGAGGTTTTCCAGGATATTTTTTTGTCCTGTGTCAGATCCCCAAATTATAATTCCATGAGAAAGATGAGCCTGAAGAAATGAATAGTAAACTAATAAATTTGCCTTTTTTTAAAAGATTTTGAAGAGATTGCTTTAGAATGAAAATTCATTTTTTTACGCTTTTACAAATTTCTAGAATATTGGTTGTTCCATTTTAAATCATATGAGATATTTATACCTAGAAATTTAGTAACATACACTCGCTGGATTTGAACATTGTTAACACAGATATTAATAGTATTCTCTCTACGAATGTCTTGCTCAGATCCAGAAACAGTTCAATAACTAGAAGGTTTTGATTTTTACATTGAACCATTTAAGTACAGAATGGCATCTGAGCCATTATATTACCATGAGGTACCATGAGGTGTGGGGAAAAAAAAGTATAGTGTCACTATAAAGAAGAAAAATATGTTTAATTGGTTTAACTGTTCCTAATTCACAATGTCAGATAAGGATAGCAAGAGAAAAAACAAAACCAAAAAACACCCTCCAACAATGCCCAATAAATACGCAAAATGACACTTTAACAATCAGAAGAAGTGATCAGCTTTGTGACAGTACTTTCATGAATATGTCTTCATCAATCTTAAGGTAAGGGTCCGGTGAAAAAATCGCAATTTTCGGCCAAAAAATCGAAAACGAGTTTTAGTCGGGAAAACCCTCTTTGGACCTTCTTTTATCAGGGGGTAAGCCGGTTTTACCGCAAAAAAATTCCTAGGGGGGTGTAATGATATTTTTTCGAAAGGTCTGCACATAAACTTGGCCTATTTTCGACGTAATTACACCAAAACGCTTATCATCTTCCACGCGCGTCCCCCTGTGTTCTCCGGCTAGTATTCGTATTTTCGCGCGGTCCGAAGCTGATACTGGTGCCCTCTGTCGGTCGCGGCGAGAGCTGCGTGCCCGGCCGAGCGAGGGGAGCTAGTGGGGAAGGAGTGGGGACGTTCCCCCTCCCATCTTCTCCTCCCCTTCCTCCACCTCGCTTTGCCTTGCCCCTTGCCCCTCGCCCTGCCGGCCCGGCCCGGGCCCGGGCCGGGTCGGCCAGTAGTCCTCAGTGTTATTGTTTGGCATCGCAATCGCATCGAGCCAGCAAGAACAATGGATCAAATTCACAGCAAATGGAGGAAACCTAAAGCACGTTCAAAGAAAGGAAAACTCCAGGCTCTGGCAAAAGCTCGGGAGAAGAAGGCACAGAAGGCATCAATTGAAGCAGCCGCCGCCGTCTCAAATCAAGCACAGGGCGTCCCTAACCCTACCCCCAAAACTTCCAAGTCAGCCGAGAAAATAAATAGGTTCAAGAGAATAACGGGTGAACCCCTCTCAGAAGATGAATATTATCTGGTGAAATCATCATTTCTGAAAGATTTACTCTCAGTAATGTCATGTTCAGAATGCACAGCAAGAGACATTGATATATCTGTGAGTGAGAAGAAAGGTTTTTGCCATCGATTTGTGATTCAGTGCCTAGTGTGTGGAAATTGTATCTCTGACTCTTACTCAAGCCAAAGGGTGCCTGGTTCTGAATCGTCCAGACCACCATTTGAAGTTAATAAGAAAATGACTACTGCATTTCTTGACATAGGTTGTGGCCACAGTGCCATGTTGAGATTTTGTTCTGCAATGGGTATGCATAGTTTGGAACATAGTGCTTTTTATGACCACATGCATAAAATGCAAGAAGAAACACAAGAATTAAGAACTAAAATTCTGGAAGAATCAAGACAAGCTGTTCGTGCCGCTCACATAGAATTAGATCCTGCTTTGGAAGAAATCCCAGTGCTCGAAATTACTGTTTCAATAGATGGAAGCTGGCATCGTAGGGGACACACTTCACTTTATGGTTTTGTTGCTGCAATAGATGTGCTAACCGGTTTAGTTGTTGATTTTGAAATTTTATCTAAATTTTGTCTCATGTGTTCTCTTGCTGCCACACAACATGGCGAAGATTCCAAAGAGTATGCAGAATGGAAAGAGGCACACATAAAGAAAAATGAATGCAGTATTAATTTCACTGAGGCATCGGGAAATATGGAATCAGCTGGTGCACTCCTCATGTTTCAGAGGTCCATTCAAGATGCTAAAATGAAGTATGTGGCATTTCTTTCTGATGGCGATGCAAAAACCTTGTCAACTTTAAATAAAGCTAAACCTTACGGGCCTAATTTCTTGATTGAGAAAGAAGAGTGCATAAACCATGTTTCTAAGCGCATGGGGACAGCACTACGTAATCTTGTGCAAGACAACAAGAAAGGTGGTACCTCATTAGGCGGCAGAGGCAAGGGCACGCTCACAGAAGTGGCTATCAAAAAACTGCAAGGTTATTATCAACGGGCCCTTGTGAGTAATATTCCTGATGTCACGAAAATGAGAAGAGCGATACTTGCAACAATATACCACTGTGCCTCCACTGACACGAAGCACAACCATACCTACTGCCCTACAGGTAAAGAATCGTACTGCTTTTTCAACAAGAGAAAGGCTCAAAGATGCAAGGACAAGGGAAGCCATGACAAAATGCCTCTTCAATTGAATGAAAAAGTATTCCAAGCCATCTTGCCAGTATACAAGAGACTCTCCAGTGATGAGTTGCTTTCAAGATGTACCAAAGGGCAAACTCAAAATGCAAATGAGTCACTGCATTCTGTCATCTGGAAAAAATGCCCGAAGCATATTTTTATCTCTAAATCAAGAATGGAGATAGGTATCACACAGGGAATAGGAGAGTTCAACATGGGATGCGTGGCACTCACTGCTTTGAAAAGCACCATCCAACAGGAAAAAATACCTGAAGTTACAATGGTAAGTTTTTTTTTCTTTTCCTTCAAATTTTTATAAAATTAATTTTTATATTTCTAATATTTTCTTTCCTTATTCTTAGGCACTTGCTTCTAGGAGAGATCAAAAGCGGCTAAACCAGGCAGCCCACCAGGAGGAAGTCGCCACCAAACGGCAACGCCTGATCAGAAAACACAGCAAGAAGCCAAAGAGCAAGAACTCTCTCTATGCTCCTGATGCTGGTGATTGATGGCATGTTATTCACAATGGTTCCCTTCTAATTCCTGATTATATACTGATTTCATTTTTCAACTTATATATATTTTTTTTTCAGGACTTGATTACTTCTTTGAGACTTATTTTTATTTTTAGTTCCAAAGACTAAATTCCAAAGACTGAATTGCTAAATTGTCATTGTTATAATGTTGCTATTTCTATCACTGTTGCTATCAAGAAAATGTTAGAAAAAATTAGAAAAAAAATTATGAATGCATGGACGGTACTGTATGATGGTTAAAACATATTTTCAAACACCATTGAAGAAGTTATTACTGGATATTTGCCCGTGGCACCCCTGCACACTACCCAAAGCAACTTAAAACTTTAAATTCAATTTTCTCAGAATATGCTTTTTTAAAGTTTAAAAAATTCCTTGCGCAACAGTTTTGTAGTTAGAAAGCTGGTTGTTGGTTTGTGGCTTCCTTCAATCATTGCAAACAACTGATCAGTGAGTCTTTCATCAGATTCCTTCTATTTTTGTTACAGCAGCCTTGTAAATGGTAAAAATTTGCACAAAAAAATATTTTTAAATGTGAACTTTTCCAAAAATCTGAATATGCTTTCTGTATTGAAAAATTGGTAATATCTCACTGATCAGACCTCAAAAAAGGGTTAAAAAGAGCAAATTTAAAAGCCCATGATTATACCTCAAAATTTGTTGCGCAAGAAGTTCTCCAAAGTTGGGCCATTTTACAGCTAAAAAGTGGTATAACTTTGGAACGGCTTGACCTACAATGGCCATCCTGTGCTCAAAATTAGTTTTTTTTCACCCTCTAACACATACTAAAAGATGAAATATTTTCCTCAAAATTTGCCGAAATTTGGGATTTCACCGGACCCTTACCTTAAATAGAACACTGGCCATCAGTCTAAAAATACAATACAGGGGATCAGTCTTAAAATAGAATACAGGCAGTAGGCTCTACTGAAAGCTAAAGAAAGTATTCCGATACATTTTACAATTAAAAATCTAAAAGAAACAAGATACAAAATTACTGGCATTGTTTAAGTAAAACAGAAAAACATTGAAAAGAAATTTTAAGTCACATGAAACGCAATGTCCCACTCCTCCTAGTGGAGCACATAAAATGTGAAAGAATATGGAATAACGCAGAATCCTAACGACCATACAAACATAGTTAACAGAAAACTGGTTCTTTAATGGTAAGACATTTCAACCATTTAGATTGGAATAAGAACCATTATATTACCACTACAATTCAGAGAAACACTTTGCACTGTTAGTTCTGGCTTTGCCACCATTGAGTGTTTTCGTCTAGCTGCTGCATTCTTATTTCAAGTGTTCTTATGAAGTTGAGCGCCATTTGATTCCCTTTAAGGGTCGTCACACTCGCCAGTAATTCTGTTCTGGTAGATGCCACGGCCAGAGGGTAGCCCTCATTTTCTTCAGAAGTCAGAAACACGCCTGAAAAAAAAAAGTGACAAGGTAAATCCAGCACTCGCCTCGCACCTCCCTACAATAGGGGCTTCCAGCCAGGGTAGCTGCATGAAATGTTACTTTTCGGTTGATTATAATCAATATATTGTCCTATTGGTCCTAGGGCCAATCAGCCACCCTGTAGAGTCTACTTACCTAAGTCATAGGTGGGTTCTTCGCCACCCTTGATGAGCGCCAAGGACCGCATGTGGTTCAGCGCACGTGATTTTTCTGCTCGTACGGCAATTTCAACTACCCACTCAGCCGCATTACGGAGTTTATTCTTCGTATTGGGAGATTCATCACACTCATATATTTCTGACAGATACTGTTTTCTGTTCTCTTCCCATGCCCTCTCTGCATCGAGCAAGTGCTGCGACCAATCGCTCATTGAGAACATGACTACTAAAGACACAAGTCCGACCTCCGTTCTTAGTAGCGGGATACTAAAGGCACGACGAAGCGGGGGTGAGCGGGTGATCAGCTAGGCAATACCTCTACCGACGTTCTGGAGCAGTGTTGCTACTGTACTTGCTATTGCCAATGCTATTGCTATTTTCATTGCGTCTATTGCTATATTCATTGCGTCTATTGCTATTTTCATTATTGCGTAAGTGCTTTGACCCTAGCTCACCCAGTGCAAAATAGGAACATTGATTCAACGTTGAATCGATGTTGAATGTCGAAAACATGTGGATTTGGAGGACAAAATTACGTTTATTCGACTATTTCGACGTCGAATCGACATCGAATCTACCTTAAAGAAAATTCATTTCTCACTGGGTCATCAGTCTGCAGCTGACAAGAGTGAACCATGGGACTTCCCTCACATGGGATCTATGGCTGATAATTGCCCTTGCCGGTTGGGAACGCGAAAAGCGCCAGCAATAATAATAGCATTAACAATTACAATATAGCAATGTTGCGATATGCAATATAGCAATGTTGCAATATGCAATATAGCAATGTTGCAATATGCAATATAGCAATATTATTAGCGCTAGCTGCGTCAACCACTTCGTTGCTTCCAACGCCCCGGCATAGTTCAGGACCCGACCTCTTGCAGGTTCCATTAGACACTAAGGTGCATCGTTTCCACGCTTTTTGAGATATCGATATCGGCTCACTTCGCAAAATGTTGTCCTCGATATTCTAAGACTTTTTTATAAAAAAAATTTTTTGATTGGAGTGCATCTTCAGGTCCGAATTTTGCGTCAAAAATCCGAAAAATAGCCAAATTTAGCAGTAAATAGGCAACCCGCAATACACTGTCTGGAGGACCTTCACTGACTTCCGGTTGCGTCACAGGTAAGTCGGAACATCAATCATCAGCCCCAAACCTCATGAGTGACCCCAGGAACACTATGTCACACTCTAAAACCGTGATAAATATAAGGCAAAATAGTGGAATATAGCCATAAAGTAGCCGGCGCGGTTAAAAGCGGGGTAGGGTGGCAAAAAATTTTCTGGACTCGCTGGGATCGACCAACGCCGCCCGGATTTGGGTTCTACATCGAAATAAACCAGATACATGTTTTTGCGTCTTTCGATTAAATGATTTTTAGTACCTCCTCAAGGCGCAAACGTATTTTGACAGAGTACTTCGGAGAGAGAAAATCGCTGACACCGCAATTTTTGTCCGATTTCAAAAACCAAAACACCGATTTGTTCGTCAGGTGATGCCGTTTCATGAAAAAAATATGCCTACCCTGCCAGTCTAGTTGCCTATCTCCCAGGCACAGAAATCCGCCAATTTTGGTCTGTTTTTGGGACGTTTTTCTGTATGGGGGCCGCTGAAGCCATTCTAGCCAGAGGCAGACCCGCTGAACAGAGTAAGGTGCCCGCAACACAAGAGGACCCCAAACGACAGAAAAGGGCCGTCGGAGACGATTGCCTATCCTCCAAAGGAACGAAACTTGCCAAATCAGAAAAAATCAACAGGTGCCCAGCCCAGGGCCACAAATAAAGCGATTAAAATGATCATTTCTCCCGATTTGGTAAATTTTGTGCCCCTGGTAGTTGGGCAATCCACTTTTGAAAGTACGTTTTCACGTTTTTCTTTTCCTTGTGATGTGGGTATCCTTTTCCGAGCGAGGGGTTATATCGAGGTGCCCTGCCCAGGGCTATACAAATGAAGCAATAAATATGATGATGTCTCCAAATTTGGCAAGTCTCGTTCCTTTGGAGGGTAGGCAATCGTCTCCGACGGCCCTTTTCTGTCGTTTGGGGTCCTCTTGTGTTGCGGGCACCTTACTCTGTTCAGCGGGTCTGCCTCTGGCTAGAATGGCTTCAGCGGCCCCCATACAGAAAAACGTCCCAAAAACAGACCAAAATTGGCGGATTTCTGTGCCTGGGAGATAGGCAACTAGACTGGCAGGGTAGGCATATTTTTTTTCATGAAACGGCATCACCTGACGAACAAATCGGTGTTTTGGTTTTTGAAATCGGACAAAAATTGCGGTGTCAGCGATTTTCTCTCTCCGAAGTACTCTGTCAAAATACGTTTGCGCCTTGAGGAGGTACTAAAAATCATTTAATCGAAAGACGCAAAAACATGTATCTGGTTTATTTCGATGTAGAACCCAAATCCGGGCGGCGTTGGTCGATCCCAGCGAGTCCAGAAAATTTTTTGCCACCCTACCCCGCTTTTAACCGCGCCGGCTACTTTATGGCTATATTCCACTATTTTGCCTTATATTTATCACGGTTTTAGAGTGTGACATAGTGTTCCTGGGGTCACTCATGAGGTTTGGGGTGTTGATAGTCATTATCTCGAGGAGCGCAGGAGCCAAATGGAGAGGTCCAGCGACGAGTATGAACAATATCTGAGATCAAAAGGTTTGCCCACATCTCTGGCCGCAGCCATAGTTCAGAAATACCGAGACTGCAACACCGCACGATACCAGTACATGAAAATGAGGGAGGAGCAGCAGGCCCGGTGGCATGCATTGCGACTGCGAGAGGCGCAGCTGGGGAAGGCAGCCCCCAATCCACCGACCCACTTGCTGTACAAATACAACAAGTAAGTTTAAAATTTGTTGATTGGTGGGAAAGGGTACTTTAACACTGTCTGTTTCCCTTGTCTTTCTTTTTCCTTAAAAAAATAATTAAGGAATAGTTTTAACAAAGGGAGCTTAGAGGTTTACAATCCACTACAAATCAACAATGACTTTGAGAGGTTTAAGGTGTGCACCATCTCTAGGAAACTAAGAGATCCGTCCACATATTCTCAAGCAATTCTCAGAGCATTAAGTAATACATTTGCGCAAAGTGTCAGTTTTTATAATTTTCCAACCAGTAACTGTTTAGTATACTTTTCCACTCAATTCTGGTTTATTTTTCGGGCTATTTTGACAGACATAGTATCTCAAGAAAAATAGTTACAGTTGGAATAATACAAAAACTGAGATTTGGCACATAGATCACAATTTTTTTTTAAAAGGTAAAACATACAGAAAATGAGAAGTTTTTGACACTTGCAGCTGAACTGCATTGCCAATGCTAGTGAAATTTGTTGCGAGATTTTACAGAGATTTAACAGTATATTTCAAAGTGCATTAAGTGTGAATACAGTTCATCCACTCAATAATATTTTTTTTGTAGCGTAACTTCTTTTATAATTTTTCTGTTCAAGAGTAGGAGAACATGTATAAAGATTTCATACAATTTCATATAACAAAAAAAAGATAGGTGTTTTATGATGGTAAAATTTTTAGGACACAGCTCTAAATGAATCGCTTTTGCAGGACGTATCTGGAGGAAAAGAAGAGGAATCAAGAGGAATGTTGTGCGAGCATTGTAAAATGGATGCACAATGTGAACATAGAGGCATATCTTCGTCTGCAGATCCACCAGGGCATGGTAGATATTGATTTTGGAAGGAGGGAGGAGATGAGGCTTGTGGAGAATCTGAAGGTTTCGGAATCAGTTTTGGCTTGGAAGGAGCAAGCATTGGTAAAGATATTAATCACTTGATTCAGTATATGTATTGGGTTATTTGAAAGATAATTTATTCTTTCACTCTATTCCAGCAAGAAGAATAATTTGCGTGCTGTACTGACTAACTTAATTGTTATTGCTCACTTGACATTGTTTACATAAAGCTTAAGTATTCATATGTAAATTTCCATATGTCAATTTTACTATCATTTTTAATTCAATTACAATTTTTAATTCAATGACAAGATTTTATTTTCATTTCCTCTGCTTCAAGTTTTATACCATTATAACAACACAAACCCTTTAAAAACAAGGGAGAAGTAAACACAAAATGAATTTTGAGTCAAATGTATAACTCGTTCTTTACGGTGGTGAGTCAGGTGACAGTCTCCTGAATGAATGTTGTGAGGAGGTTGAAAGCAACTAGTGGAGGGGAAAGAAGGGGAAGTCATGTCAGGGGGAGGTTAATAGGTTTAAGTGTTCCTAACCCGTTCCCAAAGAATTTCCCTTCTATCATTGATATTTGAATGGATTACGGGAAGGTTTGTAAATTATTTCAAAGAAATTTCCCTTCTATTGTAATTTTTGAATGGTAATAGACAGTAGGTCTATTATTTAGAATTTATGAATTTGAAATAGAAATTGAAAGTGATAAAAATATAAAATTTAAACCAATTAATTTATTTGGTACCTCAGCCACAAATGCACAGCATTCTACTAGTAAATTTAACAAAAAACCTCATTAAAGCCGGGAGTACGATCGTTTTTACGCTAAACACTTTTTCTTAAGCTCTTAAGGACTTCTTAAGATTCTTAAGGAATTTTGTGCAAGCATTTACGATGGCCGCTTATGTTAAGAAATTGTTCGCCTAGGTTAGGAACGTCCGTCCGTCTTTCCGTCGAATCGCCGCCCAGAAAAACATACTGTTTGTCTTCGTCCAGCCGACTTTCGACCAATGACCGCCAATGGCGGCGCATTGCTCTACTGTCATTGGTCGTTTCGTATCGCCCGCCACGTCCCCTCCTTACGCTAAATCATTTTTCCTTACGTTAAACCAGAAAAATGGGTGCAGCACCCATTTAGCTGCAGCACTTCTTAAGAATTTCTTAAGAAAAAAATTTTAAGAAAATTTTTTAACGTAAGCGGAGCATCGTAAGGTCACCCATAAGAGGCCGTGGGATTCATTTCTTAAATTAAGATTTTTTTTTAAGGAAAAACGATCGTACTCCCGGCTTAAGGTAACACAAGAAATATGAAGAAAATACAGTTTCAAGTGAGACAGTTAAGGGTAGCTGTTGTCATAGAAACCCAAACATTATACGAATTTGATTTTAGTTTCTCATCCCGCCCAGTCGTAGCCTCGCAGCGGGGTACCGGCACTGAGACTGCAATACGGAAATAGGTATAGCAATAGGGATACGGCAATAGAACGGAGCTCATAAATATTTGGAGAATAGGAGAATAACAATCTGAGTCTATTCTCGGTCCTGTGGGATAGTGGGGTCCCGCGGGATGACAGTAGGTCGCGGGGGCGTGCATCCCCGTGCCGGGGTGTTACCCGGGGGCTGCTCGCCTGCGGCCCCGCGGCGCTTGGGACTCGCGGGGCGGGGGGCACCACCGGCCACGCGTTAACGTTAACCCTACAAGTAGTACTCATGTGCTGTAAGCAACCCACTATGCAGTGGTGTTGAGCAAGACTCTCGATTGCCTACCGTCCAGGCGCAACATAAAAGTCGCTGTAAATCCTTGAGGAGACGTTTGTGACCCCACGTGTCTTATCTCAAATTAATCCGTAGGGCCCCCTACCTACCTACGAAGTTTGTCACAAAGCTCGAGACGCACCCTGTAGGTTTGGATAGGTGGTTGCAGGCTCCCCCCGCCCCCGCGGCCCTCGCATTTCCGCATTGCGGGGCTAAAAGAGTACGAGAATGAGTCCATAAGGTACCCCGCCACCTATCCGCTAAATTATCTTTTTTTGCTTTTGTGTACACTGGAAAAACAAAGGTAGGACTCGAAGGTGTTTAATGCCTTTACAAAAGCATTCAAAATTAGCACCCCTGCCAGTGATGTTAGAAAAGTAGGCAAATTATCGTACGCATGCACCTGTGTGTGGCAGACGGGTATCTCCGCCTGCCTACTAGGCAAAATGTATTCTCATGAGTGGAGAGTTTGCCTAGTAGGCAGGCGGAGATACCCGTCTGCCACACACAGGTGCATGCGTACGATAATTTGCCTACTTTTCTAACATCACTGACCCCTCCAAAGGCATGAAAACTGCCCCAAAGGTGCTAAATTTTAATGCCTTTGGACAATTTCGTGCTTTTGCAAAGGCATTAAAATTGCATGCCCCTAGAAAGGCATTAAGTCCTACTTTTGTTTTTCCAGAGTAAACAAAAAAATTTATGCTTTTCAATGATTTCTATGAATATACAGTACTTTTATTTATTTATTAAAATTTACCAATTTTTTTTTCAGGAGTTGTTTGATGCTTTCATTATTTGTTATTGAATATAATTTCTTGAGTCCGCATCTGCTAGTCATTGTCATTGTTTCTGACCTGTTATAATTGAGTTATTATTAAGTTTACTGAACAAATTCTTATCCAATTATTGTCAGTAGCACCTTTTTTTCCCTAAGGCTTTATTAAGTTAAGGAAAAAGTTAACGATCAACGTCATCGATCAACGTAGGTCTTGGTATACAGATGAGGGAGGGGGCGGGTGGGGGGATACGCAGCGCTCACTTTTGTATACCAAACAATACGTGGTCGTTCGTTGACCGTTGACGATGATCGTTGACGTTGATCGTTGATTTTTCCTTCACTTGATAAAGCCTCAGAATCGCTTTTTATAAAAACAATTCACGCATTTAGAATGTGTGGTTATTATTAAAACTCAGTTGGCATGTACACACACGCTATTACATCAAATGAGAGTCGAATTTTGTATATAACCGTGCAGCAAACGGACCAGTATAGGGTTTTAAAGCTCGGTAATATTACCGGTAAGATTCGGTAAGTTACCGTAACTTACGGTGATATTACCCTGTGCTGGTAAGATTGGAAATATTTGGAAAGATTCGTAAATAGGTATTTTAGACCTGCGTAGATGGCAAAACTGGAATAGCCTAGATACATTATCTAAGTCAATAACTGTCAAAATAATGTACAATAAATATTTTGGTATTTTAAGCAAGTTAACAAGTTTTCAGATCCATGGCAGGTGAGATACAGTGAATACACTGAGGAGAAATGTTAAATTAATAAAAAATACTGATATCCACCATTATCCTACTCCAGCGTCTACAAAGCTTCATCAATTTAGCTGTTATACCACTAAATTTGGTACTAAATCATCTTTCAACAATGCTGTAAAACTGTATAATAATCTGCCATGTAATCTCCTTAGTCTGTCACTTAATGCATTCAAGACCCATGTGAGAAAACTTTTTATGCAGGAGTACTTGGACTCATAAAAATCACCGCCTTGTATTGTTCTATATTGTAATTGTCCCTTAATACGAGCTTTGCTCATGGGATCAATATGGCAATAAATAAATAAATACAAATTTTAATTACTACCCATGGTCTATCTTCTTGAGTGTACAGTTGCATTTGTAAAGCAGGCCATTCTGCCACAACCTGGATAGCCATACATTCTCTCATTATGGTACTGACAAGGGCTTTATTCCTGTAAATTTAAAATCAAGAAAATGAAGAAACTACATAACATGAAAACCGCTTTCAAAGATAATCACAGAAATGCAAAACTTACGATACAGATTGGAAAAGGTAGTTTACTAGTGCATTCACAACATAATTTCTCTGAACGCCATAGATAAATTCACCTTGGATTAGAGTCTGAAGTACTTCAGGTCCTCTTGTAGTTTTCTGAATAATAGACTTCACATCATACTTCTGTTAAGACAAAAGTAAATAATAAGATTTTCAAATGAACAAATAAACAATGGTAACACAAGTTTTACAATAATTACATATTTAAGACTCGAAATTGCCTCAGCCATGAGTCTATTAATTTGGAATACAAAATAGTTAAGACAATTTCAAGAACATTTAAGAGTATCAATTTGATAACTCAAGTATGAAGAAAAGGCATACCCGGCCTGGGGTGTTTAAGGCCTCCACAAAATTTGGGTCTCTTGGGTCGGGTAAAATTCCATGTGTTTCGGATGAGGCACCCACAACATGAAACCGACTCTCACGGATCTACAAAAATTAAAACAATAATATTGTTAGTCATAGATTGAGTTGATGTTTAAGACAGATTGAACCAAGCACCCTACAGTTACCTGAATAGTAGCAAGAGGACGTCGATTCTGATTAATATTCTGATAAGTTGGAAAATAAAAACAAAATAGTTCAAAATAAATATTCATAAAATTTAAAATGGTTATCTTTTATAAATATTATTACCAAGGCTGCTGAAGAGTGAGTTGCAGAGCAGTGACTGTTGCTACCAGGTCGGGAAGAGCTGCCAGAACCTTGACACAAGAAGCCAACATCTCCAGATTGTCGATGACTTAGGTTGACAATCTGACTCTGGTTCAGATTCTAAAAAGTTACAACAGGAGAATAAAGTAATATAATTCTAAAATACTTAACATAGGATAAATGCAATAGAATTTTTTCATTTTTGGTTTAGATAGATATTTTTACCAAGGTTGCTGTGGTGCGCGTTGCGGAGGAAAGACTGTTACAGCTGTTTTCATATGTGTGACTCCCTGCAGAGGAACGAGCTGCAGACCAGTTTCGGCTCTGCTGAGTTGAACTGCCTGACAGCTGACTTAAATTATCAGCTTCTCCTTCATGATAAAGATTTTGGTATGCGTTCTGATTCTGGTTCATATTCTACAAAGTTAAAATGGAAGAAAACAGCAATGTAATTCCAAAGCATTCTACATATATGACAGATGTAGATTTGTTCTTTTACGAGTTATCAGAATAGTCTTACCAAACTTGCTGAGGAACGCATTGGTGTGATAAGACTGTTGCAGGTATTTTGAGATACGGTCCCATCTGTGGCGGACCGGGCCCCAGACCAGTTCCTGCTCTGCTGAGTTGGAATGCTTGAAACCTGGCTTACGCCATCAGCATCTCCATCATGGTGAAGATTTTGGTTGACAGTCTGATTCTGGTAATTATTCTAAATTAAAAACAGGGGAGAGAAAAGAGCAATGTTATTCGTAAGCATTTAACATTATGACAGATGCAATAGAATTAGTTCTTCTCTAAGTTATCTGTGTAGACTTACCAAGCTTGCTGAGGAGCGCGTTGGTGTGAAGAAACTGTTGCAGCTATTTTGAGATAAGCTTCCACCTGCAGGGGAGCGGGATGCAGACTGGTTCTGGCTTTGATGAGCTGAATCCCTAGAGGCCTGACTCATGCTATTAGATTCTCCATCATGATAGAGGTTTTGGTTGAGAGTCTGATTCCGGTAATTATTCTAAAATAGTAACAGGGGAGAGAAAACAGTACATTATTTTTTTGGATTTCTCCAATGACAAATGTGAGAACATAAGTTCTTTTTCAAGATATCTGTATAGTCTTACCAAGCTTGCTGAGGAGTGCGTTGGTGTGAAAAGACTGTTGGAGCTGTTTTCATAAATATTACTCCCAGCTGAGGAGCAGTCTGCAGACCGGTTCTGGATCAGGTGAGTTCAATTGGTGGAAACCTGACTCAAATCACCAGCTTCTGCTTCGTCGCAGAGATTTTGGTTGACAGTCTGATTCTGGTAATTATCCTAAATGAGGAACAGGGGAGAGAAAACAGTAAATCTTAAGCATTTAACATATGACAGATGCAATGGAATATATTTCTTTTCTAAGATATGTGTGGAGTCTTACCAAGATTGCTGAGGAGCACGTTGGTTTAAAAAGACTGTTACAGTTTTTTTCAAACATATTACCACCAGCTGCAGACCGGATTTGGCTCTGCTGAGATGAAATGCTTGAAACCTGACTCATGTCATCAGCTTCTCCATCTTGGTGGAGATTTTGGTGGACAGTCTGATTCTGGTTATTATAAAAAAAAAGGACAGGTCAGAGAATACAGTAATTTTATTCTTAAGCATTTAACATATGACAGATTCAATAGAATTTGTTCTTTTTCGAGTTATCAGTATAGTCTTACCAAGCTTGCTGAGGAGCGCGTAGGTGTGAAAAGAGTGTTGGAGCTGTTTTCATAAGTATTACCCCCAGCTGAGGAGCAGTCTGCAGACTGGTTCTGGATCAGGTGAGTTAAATTGCTAGAAACCTGACTCAAATCATCAGCTTCTGCTTCGTCACAGAGATTTTGGTTGACAGTCTGATTCTGGGTATTATCCTAAATTGGAAACAGGAGAGAGAAAAGAGTAGTGGTATTTTTAAACATTTAACATATGACAGAGCAATAGAATTAGTACTTCTCTAAGTTACCTGTGTAGACTTGCCAAGCTTGCTGAGGAGCGCGTCATTTTGAAAAGACTATTGGAGCTGTTTTCAGACGTATGACTAGGGTTCGAGCAAAAAGTAATTTTCTAGTTTTTTTGAGTAAATTACCCGTAATTTTCAGTTTTTTACTCGACCACTTTTTTGTAGTTTACTCAAAGCTGGAAATATCGGGTTATTTTCACTGAAAATGGAGGAGTCGCCTTTTTCGATCTTTGGAGAGCGACTTTTCTGTACCAAATTTGGATTTTTGTGGGAGAGTGACATGGAAGAACATCACTCTATTAGAGTCACTTTGATGACTCTTTTTGAGTCAAATCATCAAATGTAACTCTTTTGAAGCGATTTAAAATATTCCAGAAAAGACTCGATTTGAGTCGTTTTAGCAAAAGTCACTTTTACTGAGCGATAAAAAATACTTCGCCCATTACGGGCGAGAAATGTGACTAATACATTTCCAGTGTTGGGTTATTTTTAATTCCTTAATGGCTGTAATAACTGTTTTAGGTGTCGCCTTGTTTATTTTCCTGTGAAAGTGGGACTAAAATGCTCAGTCTGACCCAACATATAAGGTGTGGAAAGTCTTCCATTTCAGTAGGCAAGGCAGCTATGAAAATAAAATTCCTTCACTTCAAGTTTGTTTAGAAAATCAAACAAATAAAATATTTTATTTTGGTAAAATATTTTATTACGAAATTAGTACGTGTATTTGAATGCGAACTGAAAGTTAAGGGTGTGAACTCAGAATTAACTTACTTTTTGTAAATTCACCCAACACACCACCACACACCACCAACACACCAACGCCACCACCACCACAACAGCAGCCAGCAGCGTCAGCGTCTCCCTCGCCCTCAGAGTTGATAGATGGTGGCGGCCGTTATTCCCTCGCAGGGCAGCGAAATTTCCCTTTTCACCCCCTTTCTCCCCTTTTGAGTAACTTTTTCGAGAATTCAACTTTCAGGCTTCAAAAATTCCCTCTTGACTTTTTTTCCCCCCTTTGGCTTCAAAGATTTCCATGATCAGAGAAACTTCCCGCTAACTCGTAAATTTTCTCCGCGACGGGAACAAGGGGGAGAGGGGGTCTTATTGTACCAGAGAGGGGGAAGGGAATGCCAAATACACCCCATATGATGTCATAAGAGGACGTTTATTTTCATTGCAGAGCCGATGTTCGATCAGTGGTCATTGTCATTAGAAGTGAGAGTATCGGAAAACTGATCACTTATGCATGAGAAATGTGTATAAAGATTAAATATAAAACATCAAAATTACAAAAAAACTCTAAAAAAAAACGGTTAATTACAGTTTTTTAACCAAAGTTTCTTACTCCATTTCAAAAAAACTCGTAATTCTCGAACCCTACGTATGACCCCCAGATGAAGAGCAGGATGCAGACTGGTTCTGGCTTTGACGATCTGAATTGCTAGAAGCTAGACTCATTCATCAAATTCTCCATCATGATGGAGATTTAGGTTGGGAATCTGATTCTGGTATTTTTTCAAGAATAGTAACAGAGAAAAGAAAACAGTGATGTTATTCTTAAGGACTTAACATGTGATAGATATAATTCAATTTTTTGTTTGCGAAGTTATGCATATAGTCTTACCAAGCTGGCTGAGGAGCGTTTTGGTGTGAAAAGAGTGTTGCAGCTGTTTTCAGATTGAACAGTGTTTAGTGTACTCTGTACTGCAAATTTAAAAATAATTAATTATTATTTAGTCCTAGTTTGTTCTTCAGATCCAATTTGAAAAAAAAAAAAACAACATGTATTTTAAAGAAACTGAAATGATTAAATGTTTTTGATGAAGAATAAGGTAGAGAATCCTGAGAACGCTCACCTGGAGGTTTACAGTTTTTTTCTTTTTTTTTTTGTGATTCTCAAACAGTCGTTTTGCCTTGAACACAGCTGAGCACTTATCACAATTGTGCGTTTCCTTCTTACTCAACTCCTGTAATTGCAAATTGACATAGTGTAACAGGACATAAAATTATACAAAATCAAAATATTCTCATGCAAGTATTAAATATCATTACCTTTACATTAAATTTAAAATCTTTACACCAATCTTTATTACTTCCTGTTTTTCTTTTTTTGAACTATTATTGCTTTGTTGCTCAAGCGACTCCAAAGTCCTCATAAATGTTGGTGGTTCAACACACAATCCTTAATTCATAAGTTAACTTAGATTATATATTTGGGCATAGTGCTAAAATAGGTAGATAAAAGTAAACACTCACCAGTCTGTAACATTCTTTGGTAATTCTTGTATCGGGTTAGTAAAGAGTCCTTTTCATATGCCTCCATTTCCGCCCAGACATCTTCATGAAAGTATTGCTGTATTGGTTCAAATGGATCATGAGGCCCAGCACAACACAAAGGTAAAATGTTTGTTAGAACTCTTGAAGTTCTGAATAGAAGCACAAAAATAAAAATACACATAGCTGTACATACATTTGTGAATACAACAACAATATAAATTATGAAATTGTTCTTGGGGCAAAGGTACACGTCACCTGACCCACCATATGGAGTCCAGGTTGACAGTAAGCGGTACGATGGAAACATTTTGGCATTTTTGACAGTCAGTGGAGATTTCCGTGATGAAGTTATGAGATAAGCACACAAGCGAGCATTGTATCTGACAGTACACACTTCTTGAAGAACCAAATACACATCTTCCTCACAGCTTGATACGTAAACAGCTCTGATGCAAGAGAAAACAGGAAGAGTTGATGCAGTCTTTAACTTTTCAGTGACAAACAATTCTGGTCTGAGGTCGACTCCATTGAGAAGGACATGGTTGACACTGTAGATTTTCTTTTCAGGTTGCAAACCAAACACAACTAACATCTTTCTGTGAGGAGCCTCGCTCATATATATTAATTGCCTTCCTCTTTTTCCCATGGTTGATCGTCGAGATGGTTTTAGTCTGTCTGCAACTATCTTCATTTGGAGGATTTCCATTAGAGTCTTGAGAATATTTTTAAAGTTATGGCACACGGTGGCACATAGCTTAAAAAATAATGTTTAGCCTCAAATCTAATGCACCAATAATTGATTAAAGGACCAAAATTTCTCATAAAATGGGAAAAATGAAGCATGTGATGATGTTTGTTGATCATTCTGATAATTTTTGGGTTCTTCTTCTTGCTTTCGTTTGTTGCATTTTTCTCCACTTCAGGTTGATGAAGCACTTCAACTTCATCATCATGAGGGACTGATTCTTCATCAGAAAATTCTTCTTCAGGATGTTCCATTTCTTCACTGCCTTCTTTAGTATGAATTACTTCCGGATCATCTGGGTTCTCAAAAGAATTCTCAGGTTCTACTTGAGCCTGCATTTCTTCATGTTGTGCAGCCATGGAAGTTCTCAAAGGAGTTCCAGGGAATATTTCCTTAAACAGCATATGGTGCTCATGGATTAGCTTATCCATTGTTTCTAGGTCGTACTCACTGACTGCATGAGCAAACAGAATTGCCATGATCTCATTAAGTAAGCAAATTAGTTTGAAAAACTTATCTTCAGCAGGTACCACATCACTCAACAGAAAAGGGAACACTCGCACAAGACACCACATCTGTGCCCCAGTTTGATGCAAATTATAAGACTAGATATCATTTAAATATTGGGCAGAGAAGTTAGGAGATGGCTTGTTGTTTTTTGTCAACAAATCCACAGTCAAAAAATTTTACCCAAGAATTCAGTTCTTCATCGGTCAAATATTTCTTAAAGCACACAAACTCTCTCAAAGCTAGTTTGACTTTCATTTTGCAGATGCCCTGGTTCATGTCATGAAAGATGTCAGGTACACTTGATGTAACACAATTAAAGAACCGCAGTCCATGCAGAAGTGGTGGCCCTCTCACACCAGTGGCTTTTCGTATTACTGCATTGTTACACCCACGGACGTCTTCTTTATGCATATCAGGTGTACGAAGTGGACCTATCTTGGTGCCGTGTGCCCACATTTCAGGTCTCTGAATGTAGCAGAATCGACAGAAAGCATTGCATGAGGGCGGAAAGTAGTCCAAGCAGTTCATGGGCAGCCAGAGTATCGCCAATCTGGGCCACAAGCACAGCTTTAAAATTAGTTATTTTGCCATCAATCTCAACATCAAGTCCGTTAGTTTCTAGTTCCTGCATGTCAAGGAGAAAGCGTTCCCAAACCTCTTGACGCTTTGCATCATCCGCAAAGGCAAGAGCTGTCACAAATATATAATTGAGAAGGGCATTCACTTCTGGAGGAAGATTTTGAATTCAAAAATAAATACCTGCAACCTTGTAGGCTCCAGCTCTTGAAGACAGAGCTTGAAGAACCTCCAGGTCGTCAACATAAATGTTGATGCGAATAGCAGCTTGCAAATCTGGTGGCATTGTTTCGAACAATGCCCCATCACGAAATGATCTAAGAAAACCATCAGAGCTGGACTTCTCTGATAATATTAAATTTCTGAGGTGAGGGTCTTTCATTACACCTGAAAGAATATCTATTATGCTCACATACTGATAGGACTTTTGGATTTGGGTTGGGACAAGTCTTGGTCTTTTAGCATGTTGCCTGGAATCAAAAGCTTCCCCCAAATACACTTCTTGAGGGGGAATAAGTCCATATTTTTCTTGGAAGCATTGCAGCTGTTGTTGCTTTGTCATGAGCTTTTCGAATGGGTTGTCAATGGAGAACTCTTGTAAAAGGACTTCAAGATTTCTCTCGCTGTCAGGCATTGCAAGATAATTCAACACTTGGTCCTTTAAATAACTTGCAGTGTCTTGCATGAGGCCATAGCACTGGTCATTAGCTGCTTGCATTGCCACAGTAGTCATATATGTGACACTTCTTAATTTCAATACGGAACGCTCCGCAGCACTTTGAAGACTGGGACCAGAGTTAACTTCTTCATGGCAAATAGTCTCAGATGGATTAAATCTGGGTTCATCAAACACAAGTTCATGCAAAACATATGCTTCTGGCAAGGTTTCAACTGAATATAGTGGTGGTGCTGCTGATGAGGATTCCAATACTGCTTTGTGGTGGTCTCTCAAATGTCCATAGAGGGTACGCCGATGTGTATAAGAAGGAGAACAATGTCCACATCTAAATGGACTTGAATGAAAGTCCTTTGCCAAATGACATTTAAACTCTGCCATACCCCCAGGCACAACACATTTACATTGAGAACAGCAAAGACCTACTGTGAATAGCAGTTAAAATAATCACATTACATAATGCAAGACACTTAAAAGATTTACAACAGGCTTGGCCACAGGCAATAAGTTTTAGCTACATTGAAATACTGATTTGGAATATTCAAGCAACCCAGTGAAATAAAAAGGTCAAGTAAGGTCCAACAGGTCACTGTCAATTTTTTGGAGGGCTAAATTTAAATTAATGCTTGTTTGGATTAATGCTTGACATTGTTTCATTGTTGTGAAAGATTGAACTGGCTTTCTTCCAGATTCCAGAATTAGCCAAAACCCACGGCAGCAAAAACAAATGAACTATTATGCAAGATTCAATATTGTTGAAAATTTACTCAGTAAACCAGTGTGGGCTTCAGTCAGAATAAAAAGACTTGTATAACTCCTTCTAAAAATGTTCATAATTAAGTCCTGATATAAAATAAAACGCAATTCCAAGTTATTCATTATAGTTAATATTGGGAGGAAACATTGACTGGGCAGTGAAATGCAGCTTCCTCATCAACAGTGAAGAGGTTCCGACCAAAACAAACGGGCCACGGAATGTGAACAAGAAGTAGCAGGCAAGCATAGAAATTTGGATAAATTATTGTTAAAATACCTTCCAAGGCAGAACTCGTCCCATCAGCTCCAGAAACCTCTACACTAGAGCTGGGACCAGGACCAGCAGGGCCAGACTCAGACAGGTTAGCAGGAACAGGATCCATTTTCCTCTGATCCCCCACAGCACAGAGAACGCAAATAGAACTCAAACAATACAAACTGAAAACAAAATTTAAAAAATTAAACGTGAAAAGATCACAAACTAGTTCAAAAATCCGATTTACACAAAATCATGAAGTACACCGCAATCACTACTCGTTTTCCAGCACAGCTGACCGAGACCGAACCGGTGAGAAGTGCGCTGTAAGCGCAGCGCTGATTGGTTGATCACCGCTCGTCACAACGTCGATACCTGTACGCTTATTGGCTATCTAGGGAGGGAATGACCACAATTTCGCTATGTTTATGAAAAAAGTTAAATAATATAGTCAATTATAGCTGGAAACACACGACACAATCAATTGAAAATTGTATTAAAACGACAAGTCGTTAAGTTATCTCACCTCGAGAAATCTTGAACTTGAAAGTGATCCCCTTCCCAGCCAAAGAATGATACACCTCTTCTTGTTGCTCTCGTAAGATCTCCATTAGGTGCGAGAGAGAAGCTACATCATTCTTTGGCTGAGAAGACTAGATGTGTTCATCACTGATTCACCCATCGACCGCCAGAGGCGCCCCCATCGGCCTGTTGGTATGATTCTTGAGTAGTAAAACGTGGTCCAGACGAAGGTGTGATTATTAATTTATCCAATCCCACCCAAGAAATCCTGAATATTGATAAGTGGAAGTATATTCCCCGAGCTCCCGGAATACCCCAGAAAGTCAAAGTTAAAGACGCTTAGTGAAAGAAGATTCAGATTCATATTGTTATTAACAAACGATTAAAATGGCGGCGGGCGACAGCTGCGAATAGATGTAGGATACGACTGTGAATAACCGCGGCCCGCAGCTTTGTTTTGTTTAGTGTTCAATTGTTTCGGATAGCAGAAGTAGTGAAGGCACATCTGGGCACAACTCCATAACAGGAGAGGATGCAATCTTTTAGCTGTGCCCCAAGTACTGATATGTGTTCGTACTGTGAAGTGTCTTGCGTTCCCCTAGTGAACTGTAGTGACTGTGTGACACTAACATGCCGGATTCCCAAACACCATTATAGTTTAGTGAGCTCATACTTCTTCTTGTTAACCGAACCGGCAAGATGGACAATAACCTAACCCCGATGCTTCTGGTCAAGAGGAGTTAAGATGTGATCAGGTAGCTGTGTTCTCCATCGACTGAAGAAGGTTTCTAGTGTGTATTGGCCTCGAATTGTTGTAGAGTAGTGCACTGCTCATTGAGTGTTTTCCCTGGGAAACCTTTTCACGTGACTTTGTTGCACACTTAGAATTATTAGACATATAAACCTGGCGCTGAAACTACTATCCGAAAGCTTTGAGCATAGAGGCTTCATTCCACTTCCAAAGGGTCGATTGACTTTGATGCCAATGCAACTTTATCTCGGAAAGTGATAGGATCAGACAGGCGCAGTACAGGTCTGACGTTAATTAAATACTGCATTTTTTTTCCACTCATCGCTTCAAACTGGTGACATTTACCTACTTTAACTTTGCCATCCAGTTCATTGTAACTTACAATGAAAATCACCGTAACTTACAGTGAAGGTCTCCGTAGCTTACAATCAAATTCACCGTAAGCTACAGTGCTGCAGGTATCACTGTAGCTTACGGTGAATTTTACCGTAAGCTTTTAACAGTGAGCACGGTTCGGCACGGCTTTGCACGCCCTCCCGTGCCCCGTGCCTCCGCTGCTCTGTGCCCGTCTCGCCACTGGACGCGCTCGCCTCCGCCAAGGAGCGCACGGTTTCGCACTTGCTGTGCTCCTGTGAGCACGGCTTGGCACGGCTCTGCACGCCATACGCACAGCTGCACCTCACCAGCGTCACTTGTCACACTTCGGGCACAACTGGCATCCAGATGCCGCGCGTGCGCGCTCGGGGAGCACGGGTTGTGCACGGTAAACGCAGAGGCTGTGCACGTGTTTCGCACGGGTAGCACGCATGCGCACGGGCTGTGCTCGGATACGCACAAGCTGTGCACAGGCTGTGCACGGGCTGTGCACGGGCTGTGCACGGTTCTGCACGAGATCGCACGGATTTATTTGAACAGGGATAGGCTAAAAAATATCTCGCTCGAAAAGAGTGAGGTTAAAAATTCTCACTCCAATTTAGCATGGAAAAGTGTCCTCTCCCATTTTGGGTGAGAAATTGGCTTCCAGGGTTTGCAGTGCACAGAGTTTCTTGAGAGGAATATAACTGGGTATAACAGTAATATAAAATATACTGTTTTGTCGTTTACTTTCAATGATAAACTGACACAAGCAACAAAGACTCGCAAGCAAACGATACGTCACGACACATACACAGTAAAGATATGCGAACATGTTCGGATTCGAACGAACACGAACGAACCAAACACGATGTTTGTTCGTTCGGAAACGAACATTAAATGTTCGGGCTCGAACTGTTCGGAAAATATCGTCTCAGAGCGTTCGTGGTCGAACAACATTTCATCACTTCTTTGCATGAATTCAGTAACAATGCCTTAAAATCAACTTTAATAAAGAAAAATACGATTTCACGAAATCCTGGTAGACAATGGAGTTTCTATAACTAAAAAAAAAATTGTGAGTGTATAAAAAGACTGTGAGAAAACCCAGTAGTTTTGTTTAGTTTACGATAGTCAAGATAGTGGCTAGACAATTCTAAGTTCGAATTGATAAGGCGGGTTTCAAGTTATGAATATTCTCCGACAGTTCGGCCGACCTTTACTCGACAGGAGCAGGAGAGAAGAGAGCTCTCCTTCTGACGGCAAAAAATGGGTGGCGAGGTCACGGCCGAAGGGGAACGTCAACAATAACGTCCCCTCCACCGGGCGCACGGAAGGGGCGAACCGGGGCCACAACTAATACCGCTGGTACGCCCAGGACATCGCGGGCAAGCGCGCCGCGGCCGAAGTCAAACTTACCAAACCGTTTTCTGCAGGTATAAAATTACTATTTGGGCATTCAGTTCGCCTTGTCAACGTTTCGATAACTTTAAAAAATGATTTTAAGTCGCGAGGTGGGCACATCAGCCACCGACCATGGCGGACATGCTTGCTTGGCCTGCTTTCGCGTTGTTGACACAACATGCCAACCAAATACAATGAAAATAATTACTGCTCTCATAACGTTACGATTGGAACTCATTCTTTGAGGCACACATTTAGTTGGCAGAACCGGGGCAAGTTTCAGTAAAACTGAAGTAGTTTTAAAGAAGGCAGTACGGTGGTCACGTGCGAATTTCAGTAGTGTTATCTCATTCTTGCGCTCGAAACTAAAGGCTGGCTTTGTTTGAACGCAGACTTTAGAGGTTTCTCTTTCGCTCCGTGTTGGCTCGCCTCGGCCTACCCCCTCCTCGAAAAAATACCCCCTTCTCCTGTTCATTTTGCCTGGCGAGTCGAGCATTACCATAGAAACTCGAATTTCAATTCAAATTTACAAAATTTCTGCAATACAGATTTCAACTAGACTTCAGAATCGAATGTACTAGATTACATTCTAAATGTATGCTTAATATTATCGAATTCCCTTCAGCAGATTTTTTTCTGTCGTAAGGGGCCATATGAAACAAAACACGCACGTTTTCCAGCGATTTTAGAAGGCAACTCCATTGACAAAAAATGTACCGCAGCTAAAGAAATAAACGCATTTTAGAAATTGTCCAGCATTAAAATGATTAACACTATTAAGAAAAAAGAATTTAGTTTGAAAGTTGTGTGTTCGGAAACGAACACTTCGGTTCGGTTCGTTCGAGCTGATTTCAGATTGTGTTCGTGTTCGGTTCGGTTCGAGTTGTTTTCCTAATTTATTTTTTCCTGTGAGTTCGAATTCGAACCAAGCCTGTTCGCACATCTCTAATACACAGACGAGACCTAGGTGTACTAGTTCTTGATTCCAGAATTGGAAAATCAATGAATTCTACTAAAATTTCACCTGGACTGGAAGTCTCTTGAGCAAACAAATCCGCTGTCGGAGCGTACGCATTTCTTCGCAGAATGGAGTCTCGTATGCACATCCTTCTATCAACCAAGGGCATGAAAACGATTTCCTAATTAACCTTGTCAACGCTAGATCGGCCCCATTCTTCGCAAGGTTCATGGGTAGCTCACGATGTTACAGTAAAAGGATATGTAATTACATTAGGTCTATAACAGTGCGATTCGTAAAAATACGTAGGATTATAATTGTTTATTCTAGAATGACATTTTTCAAGCACGTCTAAGATATAACAAAACAGACTACAATAAACGGATTTTGATTTAAGATATTCTCAGTGTATCAAAAGCGTCAGAGCCTGCAGGTCCAGCATTCTATTTAATAAAAACCTTCTTTTAAATAAGCGATTTGCCTAGGTCTTTGCGAAACTTGTTGCAACAAGCGGCAACAAGCGCTTGAATTTCTCAACAAACATAGCCACTCCTTAATTTGCTGAGCGTAGCGAAGCACTCTGTTGGGGATTTGAGCAGAGAAAATGTCCGCCGGATACCTTTAGTTTACAAGAGGTATCTTACTATTATTATTTTTCCTATCTTAAAATTTAAATGTACATATGCATGCACAGGCTGCACATATTCGCATAGGTAAATATGTACAGGTATATATGTACAGGTATATATGTACAGGTATATATGTACAGGTATATATGTACAGGTATATATGTACAGGTATATATGTACAGGTATATATGTACAGGTATATATGTACAGGTATATATGTACAGGTATATATGTACAGGTATATATGTACAGGTATATATGTACAGGTATATATGTACAGGTATATATGTACAGGTATATATGTACAGGTATATATGTACAGGTATATATGTACAGGTATATATGTACAGGTATATATGTACACTGCAAACCCTGGAATCCAATTTCTCACTCAAAATGGGAGAGGACACTTTTCACTTTTCCATACTAAATTAGGGTGAGAATTTTTAACCTCACTCTTTTCGAGCGAGATATTTTTGAGCCTCGCTCTGTTTGAGTAAGGATTTTTTGACCTCACTTAATTTGAGCATGAATTCTCAATTTATGTGGGCGAGGTCTCAAAATTCTTTCTCATAAAGGGCGAGGAAAAAAATTCTTACTCTCCCGAGAGTAATAAAATTGCCCTCAAATTCTCACTCGTATGGGGCGAGAAATTATGACTCGTAGATTTTCAGTGTACAGGTATATATGTACAGGTATGTATGTACAGGTACATATGTACAGGTACATATGTACAGGTACATATGTACAGGTATATATGTATAGGTATATCGGCACCTTAAACTAAGTTTTGAAACGCGCCGGCCGACTGCGTGAGCTTTGGAACGGGCGGATGGACTGTGTGTGTTTTAGTTTAAGGTGCCGATACACCTATGCATATATTCCTGTATATATGTACAGATATATATGTACAGGTATATATGTACAGGTATGTATGTACAGGTATATATGTACAGGTTTATATCTACACTATCTATGTGCAGGTACATATGTACAAGTACATATATATTTTTTGCTGAGCTTAGCGAAGCGCTCTGTTGGCGATTTGAGCAGACAAAATGTAACACCCCGGAGACCTATAGTTTCGGATTTTTACCTAGCAATGGAAGGGTACTCGGTACGAAAAACCGTTCAAAATTCTAAGTTTCGTGCGCCAGGAATTTTTCCTATGCTGGGTAAAAATCCCGTTTTAATATCCCAGGCGTAACGTGACCCCCCGAGTCCGATGTTGTCCATTTCGGATTTTTACCTAGCAATGGAAGAGTGCCCGGTAGGAAAAACCGATCGAAATTCTAAGTTTCGTGCGCCAGGATTTTTCCTATGCTGGGTAAAAATCCCGTCTTAATATCCCAGGCGTAACGTGACCCCCCGAGTCCGATTTTGTCCATTTCGGATTTTTACCTAGCAATGGAAGAGTGCCCATTACGACAAACCGCTCGAAATTCTAAGTTTCGTGCGCCAGGACTTTTCCTATATGCTAGGTAAAAATCCTGTTTTAAGATCTTAGACTTAACTTGACCCCCCGGATCTGACTTTGTCCATTTCGGATTTTTACCTAGCAATGGAAGGGTACTCAATACGAAAAACCGATCGAAATTCTAAGTTCCGTGCGCCAGGATTTTTCCAGTAATGCGTTTAAAAGACCGCCACTAAGAAAGTATACCTAAAGGTACGTTTGTTATACTGCTGGGTCTAGATGACTGTGTTGCGATGGTAAATTTGGAATAGACTCCAGGAACTACATTGTCTACCTTTTAGCAACCCTGGATTTTAATTTAATAAACATTCGTCATAAATATTCGTCTTAAATAGGTAAAATATTTTGGTGCAATATGCAGGTGTTTGGAAGCTCAGCAATCAAGCCGGAGGCTTGCCTGGCTAGTATTTCAAGGGTGGTACGATTAATTACTCGCTGGGGGGGGGGGGGGGTGCACTATCACATAAACACGTGCTGACCTGGTATCCGCTGAGATGCTGGGCTGGAACTAAGCAAGCTGATGACTTGTCGACTTTCTGCGCGGAGGGCTTTAATAATGTTGCGCAAGATAGTGAAAATACATTCGAGTAACGTGTCATCGCTCATTAGGGGCATCCGAGCCAGGCAAGTTGGCAAGTTCAGACTCGCAGACAAATTGGGTTCATGGTCACGCCGGGGAAGCCCCAGGCGGCTTGGCCAGACAGCCGGCTTCGCTCGGTCATTGACATATAGGAAGAAATATCCTATCTTTAGTAGCCAGATTCCCACTCTTATTACTAGGCAGGTGCACGTGGAGCACGTGTCGGGCTGAGCTAAGAGTGCGTCTCCCCGACACAGTGCGAGCGGTGGCACCAACTGCACCATCCAACCGAACAGGAACGCATCTGTGCGAGGAGGTAGCTCGAGGCAGAAGGCTGGGCCGGGCCGAGCATCGCGACGAATCTGACTCATGCTGGGCCGGGTCCCCGGGCCTAGAGCAAGGTCAGCCGGGCCGAGCGGTGGGTCTGGGTAGAGTTCTAGAGTGACAGAGAAACGCCAACGATGTCTTACTCATCCGCTCTGAGAATTTTCCATGACCGCCATTTTTAGCGTTCTCTTGGCTGTTAGCCGTGCTAGCAGATGATTGAATTTAGAGTCTGAGGAGACTTCAACACTCAACAAACGTTTAATTTGATGAAGAAATCGTACTGTTTTCAACAGCAGATGAGTTAGACAAGTTTAGCGTTTCTCTTCCACTGCAAAGGACTTGAGACCGCATAAGACGCCGCCGCGAGAACGTAAACCGCAGGCCGCCATGTTTAGCGCTCAGGGGAAGCTGTATGAGGAATTGCGGCGCGCATTATCAGCCTTGGCGTTTCTCTGTCACTCTAGGACTCTAGGTCTGGGCAGGTGGCCGGGCGCGCGCGCCGCTGGAGCGGAGCGGTACGCTGCGCGCCACAAAAGCGAGTCGGCCCGGCGCTGCCTCTCATAAACAGCGGTAGCTCAGTGGGCTAGGGCGTAACGCTGCAATTGCGCGCCGCAGGTTCAATTGCGTCCGGAGTATTTTTAGATATTTCAGCACTGCAAATGCAGAAGAGGATGCTACTGCATCTATCTGTCTCTCACGCCTAAGCGTCTCTCTTCAACGCCGCCTCGGATCTGCGCGGTCATAGCTGGGGGTCAGGCGGCTGCTGCGAGGGGCCTGGGGACCCCGATTTGTTTACGGAACTGCTGAAAAATCCTACTGAAAAGCGTCGTGGGACAGATCACTACTAACGGTCCTGCAGTAAAAAATGTAGGACCCGTTGTGGCCTACAGTATTTAGTGCAGGACACCCTGTGCCCGACAATTTTTAGTGTAGGACACCCTGTGTCTGACATATGGTGTCCTCCACAAAAAACTGTCGGACACGGTGTCCTGCACTGAATACTGCAGGACACAACAAGTCCTACACTTTTTACTGCAGGACCATTGGTCTCACACTATTTACTGCAGTTCTGTACTACACTTAAGTTTGCAGAGTGCTCATCCAATACACTCACCAATCCTTGAGACATTACGAAGTGTTTCATTAAAATGGGAAATTTTCTGAGCATAATTTCCACCTAACTTTGGCAAAGTACATAAATCAAGTGGCTTTGGACCAGCAACCACTTTAAGCTTCGACAAAAACATCTCAATCTTGCTTTCCATGCGCAAATCATTCATGCCCATGAAAACAACAATCTGGTTTGTTTTAAAATCATCACTCTGACACTTCTCAAGACGGATTTTCAATTCATTCATCGTCAGACCACCCTCACACAATACAAATTTACCCACCATAAAATTAACAGAATAACACATAAATAAAATCAACAACTATAATAAACAACATGTACCACCAAAATGTCTCGCACAAAGCTACCCATCACGCCCATCACACATAATTTTTAACTCAAACTCAAAAAAATAATGGGAGATGAGCGTAATGGGCTGCTATGCACACTCCATTGTGAAAGCACCTTCACCATATTGCATTATACATACCAGTGACACTTTCATCAACAGCTTTACATAAACGTAGAGCGAAACTGTCACCAATAACAGAAATATTCTCAATCACAGGACACTGAAACAAAACAACACTTTTAGCTTATGATGCAATAAATTAGCCACTAAAAATTTAAATGATAAAAGAATAATGCCTTCTCTTTATTTACTGGACAGCCTTCAGGTACAAGATTAACAGTTCCTCCAACTGTTTGTCCATTGATTCTTGAGGTGGATGGACTTTGCCAACGACTTTCTCTACTTCTCTGACTCCTGAAACAACCTGCACCTCGACTAGCCCTTTGAAACCTTTTAGTAAATCTACCACCAAATCCACCACGTCCATCATTCCATCTACCACGATAACCATTTCCTCGTGCATTATTTCCCATGCCACGAAAATTGCACCTAAAATTCCTACCTGAACACCTACCACGAAATGCATTGCTTGCACTCTGTTCCACAAGCTTAATTACACTTTTGGCTCCATAGCATACAATATATTGAGAATCATCATGAAATATTAAAAAAAAAAAAAAAAAAAAAAAATACATTACTTGAATAATAGCATATGATAAAATATGCAATACACAAACCATTTTGTTGAAATATTTGAAAGTGATAAACTTGATTTCAAAGTACAGCTAGCAACAATCACATAAACAACAGCCCTGTTAATCGTTTCACTGAAGCAGAAAGCATTCCAAAACGTCTCCCGCTTCATACAACAACAAGCCCAAAACCAATGGTGAATTGCAATTCAAATTCTAAAGATGAAAAACCTCCCCCAAAATCATAAAAGGAAAACTGCGTTCCTCCCTTCTGTCTTAATATTTTCAAACGGGCGATTTTACCGCCACGAAGGCGCTCCGTCCTACGTCGGGCGGGGCGGCGTGGGGCCGGCGATCCACAACAAACAGACGACGCGTTTGTAACGGTCGGGTTTGAGTTTAAAAAGAGAAAATACTTACTCATGCCCGAGGGGTCGACAACTTGGGTTTTTGGGGGACACAGGAGTTTAGTCCGAGTACTCGGAGTACAGCCGGAGAAGACGGAGTACAGCGAGAGAACAAAGAGCACAGCCGAAGTTTAGTCGGAGTTCTTCGGAGAACACCGGTGAACAGCCGGAGAACAGGTAAATTTTACTCGGAGAACGCTCAGAGAACGCTCAGAGAACGCTCGGAGTACACCCGGAGAACACGGAGCACACCCGGAGTACGCGGAGTTTATTCGGAGAGCGTCTAGCCTGGAACACAGGAGAACACGAGTTGTCGACCCCTCGCTCATGCCGACAGAAAGACTTTCTTAACTCGCGTAGAGTGTTTAAACGCCCAACGCGCAACCGTTACAAACGCGTCGTCAGTTTCTTGTGGACCACCGGCCCCACGCCGCCCCGCCCGGCGCAGGGCCCCCTGGTGGCGGTGAAATCGCCCTTATAAGCTTAGGTAAACTAAACTTTAACATAATTCTAGCCCCAGCTTAAAGAAAATCATGTATTTATTAAGTCATGGGCACCTTAACCTAAATCTGAACGTCAACAACAACGAACATACACCAGCTTTTGTAAATTGTAAATAGAAAAGGATATTTCGTTTATTCCGTAAATACTAAATACGTGTGTTAAAGTGCTTCCTAACATAGCAGCAGTCACTTCTAGTTTTAATAGGAGTTACAGCTTAAAACATGACAAGTGTAAGTTACATAAAAGAAAAAAAATATATGGGCTGTATGCGGACAAAATATAGATAAATGCCTCTAAATCTTTTTGTTATAAAGAAATGCACCAACAAATGACATTTGCAAATTTCATCAGTGCTGGTGGAAATTAACGTTGAAACTATAATGAAACCGAAATGGAACACAGCCCATCAACCCATCATATCATATTTCGCAGGTTTTGGTACAGCCTACGTTCGCTTATATAATTCAGGTTGTTCAGCTACTCAATACTATAATTTTACAAATTATAAAGATGGTTTGATGCCTTTTAAATGCCTCTCAGAATGCAAAATCTGAGATGATGGGGTGATGGGTTAAACGAATGTGTTCCATTGGAGGTTCCATCTTAAGTCTGAATGACTTCTGTATCGTTTAAGTTATACCATCACATTGAAGCAAACTAATTCAATAACTAATTTAAACATTAATTCAATGATACAGCACTCCAAAATAATAAATAATAAAACACATCATGGCTCAAGCACAACGTCCATCGCAGCAAGACCTGAAGCAACAATTAATAGGGTATTCCGCAGTAACGAAACCGGAACCTAAATAAGAAAAGCACGACCGACAGATCTGTTTCCTCCTGGGCCCTGATTGGTCAACGGTGACGTCAGAGTAGCGATCAGCCAATGAGCACGAAAGAGGAAACAGAGCCGACGGTCGTGCTTTTCTTCTTTAGGTTCCGGTTTCGTTCCAGCGGAATACCGATTAATAACGCTCAACAAAGAAGGCGAGGAACAACAGAACAAAAACAGTTGCTTTTCATAACTCAAATGTTCATGACAACTTTAACTTCATTCTTCTTGAAGCGTGAGGTAGGGCATTTTTCACTTCATTTAGAAGTGCTTCTAACTCTGCATCAAGGTCTTCCAACTCTTCCTCTTTCAAATCAAATAATAAGCACACAACTTGAAGAACTGCATTATTATTTTTAACGAGCTTTGTTTTTTGCCAGTTCAATCCTTCGGGCTTTACCAACCTGCATTACTTGAACAGGGGAAAGTCCAAATGTATGCAACTTCCTTTCAGCCTCTATACGCCTTAATTTTAGGTCCTCTTCTGTGATACTTTTATCAAACGTGTGGGCCACCAAAATCTGCCTCAATAGAATCGTACCAGGGCGTGCATTCGCGTATCTTTGGGATTACTTTGTGGGCAAAATGTAGGCAGAGACGCATGTTGGCACCTTAAATCTACTACGAGTAAGGCAATGAAAAGTTTCGCGAGCGCAGCGAGCGCGAACCGGTGGTGAGACAATTTGCTTAACTTAGTCACTTTGTAGGCAAAATAGCGCAATGGCGCCTGCTGAGACATCAGTCGACGCCCTTCGGGCGTCGATTTCGTACATAACCTCGGTCTTACGGGGGAATTTGGGTCCCCTTCGGAGACCCGAGACGATCACCCCCATCGCTAATTACGCGCCTGCCCTTGCCCTTAGAGGGGCCCGTATCTTCTGGGGCCTCTAGCTTCTAAACTAGGGGTATGCCCACTATTTCTGAGGTTTGATCTTGAAAGAACTCGTCAAGACGAACATTTTCCACTAATAATAATGCCGTTTTGGATTTCCATCACCGTGTTTCAAAATCACGAAAACTTAACTAAAAAACTCAAAAATTGGCTATTTGAGGTACTTAGAGTCATCTGACGAGCTCAGCTGGGGCATATTTGGATTCAGCTCGCCGATTTACCAACTAGGGCAAAGCGGATAATGATTTGAAGGTGTTCTCTACGGTTTATTGACTTTTTTCTGTTTTACTGTTCCGTTTCAGTATATTGACTGAAAAAAAATTTCAAACGGCCATATCTCCGGAACCAGTTGAGCTACAGAGCTCCGCCTAAGCGCAAAATGCTTGTCTGATGGTGGGCTACAACATATCAAAAAAAGAAGAAAATCGAAGAGGGTCACCTGAAAACGTGTAAATCTCTCGTGGAATGACCCAGAACTTAAGTCAGAACTATTTGCGAGAATCACATCACGAATTTAATTATTTTATCCGCTAAACAGAAGTCCCGAAAATTGAGCTATTATTTTTTTTTATTATTTTTTGGTTAAGTAACTGAATATACCACGGTCCTCATTCCTCCCCTGCGCGCCACGCAGAGGGGCAGAGGGGGCAAGCGCCCGAGCACCCGAGCCTGCTGCGACAACACTGTTGGAAAATACCACGGTAAGTGCCTACGGTATGCGCTGTAAATTTGTTGTCTGGTCCCGGACCGTAATTTTTGACTACGGTCTGAATCTTACGGTACACACCGTAGCCTGCAAATGGGTCGGGGAAGTTCAGTGGATCACACTCCATCCTTCATGAAGTACGGTCCGTACCGTAAGTGTACGTTACGGTCTGACCGTACATGAAAATTACGGTACGGACCGTACGCATACCGTAACTCCTCACGGTATTTTTAACAGTGAATGCCGATTCGGTTTGGCTCGCTGGCACTCCTGGCCGCAGGGCAAAAGTAGGCTAGACAATCCGCAGCCGGCTGGGGGAAGCGCCGCCGCCTTCGACAGAACGAGGCGCGTTTGAGGTGTGAGTGCCCAGTTGTGTCGCTTTCATGGTTCTAGGCTGGGACCTCCACTAACGCACCAGCGACTATTTATTTTAGCAGAACAATATATACACTGAAAATGGAGGAGTCGCCTTTTTCGATCTTTGGAGAGCGACTTTTCTGTACCAAATTTGGATTCTCCTGGGAGAGTGACATGGATGAAAATCACTCTATTAGAGTCACTTTGATGACTCTTTTTTAGTCAAATCATCAAATGTCACTCTTTTGGAGCGATTTAAAAAATTCCAGAAAAGACTCAATTTGAGTCGTTTTAGCGAATGCCGCTTTTACTGAGCGATGAAAAAATACTCCGCTCATTACGGGCGAGAAATGTGACTATTACATTTTCAGTTATGTTAGACAGCCGAAAAAAATGTGAAAGAGGCAGTTTCAGACATGCGGAAATCGTTTCCCAAAGTTTCAAGGAGGTTTAATCAGTATAGGTTTAAAATTGGATTCGTAAAATTATTTACGTAAATACACACCATTTCAAGAGTTATGTTCACCAGATTGAATTCAAACTTACCAAAACGTTTTCGGCTGGTGCAGAAACATTATTTACGCATTCAGTTCGACTTGTCAACGTTTTGATAACTTTATACAATGATTTAAAGTCGCGAGGTGAGAGCCTCAGCCCGCGGCCGGGGCGGCCATGGTTGAAGAGGGCCGGCGCGGGGCCGGTGACACGGCGCCTCACGGAGTCCCACCTCAAACCAACCTACAATATATCTGGCAAGTTTTTTAATTTGGTGACGTCGCTAAGTTATGTTGCAGGCCTTTAGCACACAGTTCTGGAAGGCACTACACATTCACAAGGAACACAGAGGCAAATCATGAATTTTATACGTCTCACATTTTCAACACAAACATGGCGCCGAGCGGGCCAGCTGTCAACAACGCGCTTGGCAACCACTAAATCGAACCACCAGGCAAGAATTAAAAAGGGTTCTAGTTTCAAATTTGCCTCACACTTACCATTAAATGAAATAGACATTAAAAATATTAGGTCAAAACTCTCTCTGAGAGCCCAAATCGTCAATTTTATGCGCCTCACATTTCCAACACAAATATGGCGCTGAGCGGACCAGCTATAAACAACGCCGGCTTGGTGTCCACTCAAACCAACACAAAATATATTTTGCTAGTTTTAGATGAGGTAACTAAAGTAAAATGATGTTGCAGGCCTTAAGTAAACAACGGTGCAAGCCTCCACGAATTAACACGGAACTCACGGGTTGTCCTATTTGTATCTTTCAGTGAAAACATGAATTGAGGTTGAGGATTTACTCTGAGGTTGACGGTATTGTCACAAGCCCCGCCCACGGCGAAATTACAGTCCCAGCCAACAATCAGGAGCCGCGGCGGCTAGCTAGTGGTCACGTTTGAAAGTCTCCTGGTGGTGAACCCTTTTACATGGCGTGAATCTGCAACGATACTGACGTGACCACTCCGTGCGATGAAACTTTTGGATATCGAGGTACAAAGCAACAGGCGGACGTTTTAGTTGGTTGTATTTTAGCGCGAAATATTTCTATTGGCCAGAGCCTTCTGGAGGGTGTCAATTTTGGCTCGGCACAGGGTACTCGGCTCGCAATTACCATAGAAACTGACGATGCAAACTAATTTTATGCAAAAACGTATAGACAACTTGACATCAGACCTATCTCAAAAAATTTCTAATTCTTCGTAGTATTTTTCATTGTAATTTTTTTCGTATCGCTTGGGCAAGATCGGATGCGGCCATAAGGGGCCATCGTCAAACAGGGTAATAATAAAAAAAACTCACGGGCGTGAGCAATAGGCACCCCTAAAGGGTGCGTAAAAAATACTCGTGGAGATGGAGGACCATGAAGCTGAAGCTGCTGCACCACCTCCGCCGAAACGGCCGAGGCCGGCAGAGGTGTATAGAAAATATTTAGAGGACGCAGAGGACAGTGAGGAGATTGTCGAGGATGAGATAGACCGGTATCTCCGCGAACCAATTGGAGATGATTCCGATATTCTGGGCTGGTGGAAACAGAAGGTAAAATTTATCGGTAAAACACCGTAACTATTAAGAATATAAATGTAAATAATAACAATTTTCTTTGTCCAGAGAGAACCCGGGGAGAACGCTTTCCCCGGCTGTCTCGTTTGGCCCAGCAGCTACTAGTAATTCCTGCCTCTAGTGCGTCAGCTGAGCGAGAGTTTAGCGAAGCAGGGCATGTGTTTAGGCAGAGAAGGCTGAGCCTCCACCCCAGTACTGCAGGTGACATTCTGTTTTTCAACTCAAATGCTGATCTTATCAATTAAATTTTTCATGTTAAGTTTTGTACTGTTATGTATAGCTCTATAGTTTAACAAGCCCAAATATAATTTTGTTAATGTTTCCAAAAGTATACAATACATGTGTATACACATTTAGTTGACAGAAATTTATTATTCCGATTTTTCGCTCCAATTACCATACTCCCGCCACAAATTTTACTCAGCCGGTGCCGGTCGGCAACATTTGTGATTTGTGTAGCGAAACGTGAGAGGAGCGAGAGGGAGAGGTAGGCAGACGGGAGCGCGCGCGCCGTGCGCAGTGATCCCCTCGTCCGCTAATGCGGGCCCGGCGGCAATCCGGTCCCAGTTTGGTCGGTACCGAACCGGTACCGCGCCGGACCAGTAGACCGGGGCCGGACCGCATTCGAGCGGTCCAAGAATGTCGGGACCGGACGGTACCGAATCTCACCGGGGAACCTGTTGATTCAACTCATGGACGGTACTTCAAAAAATAAAATTTCGAACGACACGTTAGAATAAAAATGTTAAAGCAATGTTCGAATGCCCATTGCACAACGAGCCTACAGTTCAAAAATCAAGCTGATCGGACAATTTTTTACGCAGAAACTAGACTAACTTCTAAATCGTTTGAGCTAGAAATCTAAAATTTGGCATGTAACTCGCTGTACTAGTGACTCTGAGACAAAGCAAATTCAATAACATGACTCATTAGGCTTCGCTGCGCTGGCAACTCCGTTCGGCCGGGGGCAGCCTAGCTTGGCCTGCCGGCGGCGTTATGGACGGGCCTTATGCCTGTTTATTTTTTACATACCAGTGTAGTGGGTTTGCCTATCCTAGGAGTTACGGCGCCTTACGTGCAGATCGGGAAGGCAAACCCGCAACAGTGGTGTGTATTTGACTTGACAGAACACAGTGTTATTTTATATTACAAACAATTTTTAATATGTTCGTTTATCATGAGTATATACATGAACAAAGGAGTACATTTCCAGTAAGTGTGCACCATTTGAACGACATGCAAAGCTTTGGTAAGCGGAGAAAAGGTACTATAAATTAGTTTGAAACGCACAGTATTTAAGGCGTGAAAATATTTGAGGTAGCGGTGTATCACCGTGACTGCAGCCCACCCTTATGCTTTGAAACGCAGTGGTTATGTGTCTATTAATTGGGCCTTTATCATAATTTCTGTGATTAAAGAAATGAAAGGATACCCAACATGACGCTTTCGGTTATTTGGATCTTCGATGTGGCTGTGCGCCCCGAAACTGTAAGAGAAGTAGCAAAACGGACGAAATTTTGGTCTGTAGGATAGCAAAATTACGCAAAACCCATGAAACGATACCCAACATGGTGTTTTAGGATATTTGCGTCGTCGATGTGGCTGTAGCACCGAAAAGGTAAAAGATAGAGCGAAACGGACCAAAGTTAGGCCCAAAGGGCCAAAAAATGACGCAAAACCTATGTCACGACACCCAACAATGATGTTTTATGATATTTAGGTCTTTTGTGCGGCTGTAGAGCCGAAACGGTGAGGGATAGAGCGAAACGGACGAAATTTTGGATCAAAGGGACACAAAATGACACAGAACCCATGTCACGACACCCAACATGATGTTTTATGATATTTGGGTCGTCTACGTGGCTGTAGCGCCGACACGGTAAGAGATAGAGCAAAACGGACGAAATTTTGGCCCCAAGGTTCGCAAAATAACGCAAAACCCATGCCACGACACCCATCATGATATTTTGTGATATTTGGGTGTTTGCTGTGGCTGTAGCGCCGAAACGGTTAGTCATAGAGCGAAACGGTCGAAATTTTGCACTGTGGGAAATATACTCTTAAATTTACGACAAATTATGAAATTTAAAATTATGATATTGATTTGTAAAGTGACGAATTATGATAAGTAAATTTACAACAAATTTTGTACCTTCTGTTTATGATTTTTTGTTGCAAGAATGCAACATTTTCCGCAACGCAACAACAGAATTAATAAAATTACGAATCGAATAAATAGAAACCATTTACGAGATTTGTTCGTAAGTTATGACATTTTGCAGAAAAGTACGAAATTAATTGTAGAGTTACCTCCGTCAGAATACGACAATTTCAATAAACTTACGAGAAATGTCGTAAAGTTACAGGAAACATCGTAAAGTTACGAGAAATGTCGTAAATTTAAGAGAAATTTTGTAAATGTATGAGAAATTTCGTAAATTCACGAGAAATTTCGTTAATTTACGACGAATTTCGTAAGTCGTTGATGGATGAATTTGAGATTTCTGAACTGTAAATTTATGACATGCATTCGTGAAACTACGAGTGCTAACTGTAAAGTCAACGAAAAAAATTATAATCTTACGACTTCTTAATGATAGCCAATTACAACATTTACGTCTTTATCAATTTCAAACGTGAGTCGTAAAAGTACAACAACTGTCATGGAAATTTTTTCCATCACCGCTACGACTATTTTTCACAGTGTGGCCCAAAGAGCCGCAAAATTACGCAAAACCCATGCCACGACAATCATCATGATATTTTGTGATATTTGGGTCTTTTGTGTGGCTGTAGCGCCGAAACGGTTAGAGATAGAGCAAAATGGACGAAATTTTGGCCAGAAGGCGCTAATTCGTCGAGACACCCCTTAGGAATAGGAAGCCATAAAATTTTATGTAAAAATTATTATTTTTTATTCCGAGAAAAAATTAATGATTTTTTTCAGTGCCTTACTGAGGTTTGGCAGGATTTGCACTCTCCGTTTCGGAGTCCAGGAGGGTCCCCCAAGATACCCAAAAAAAAATCAAGTCCCTAGCTCATCTCTATCTAGTGGCACAGACAGACAGACGGAGAGACAGACAGACAGACAGACAGACAGACAGACAGACGGACAGACAGACAGACAGACAGACAGACAGACAGACAGACAGACAGACAGACACCGCATCGATTGCATGAGCCCGCTCTAAAGCTTTTTCAAAGCAGAAGGGCGCGCTAAAAACACTGCGATTGGGGCCACCACTACACAGGCAGGCGGACATCGGCGGCCATCGGGCAGGCGCAGAGCCAGCGCAGTAGAGACAGCGGAACGCCGCGCCCGCCGCGCCAGGGGTCCGCCAGTCCGCCAGCACTCGGCGCGGCGGACAGCGCATGGAGGTCGCGGGACCCGGGCCGCCTCTGCACCGCCAGGCGGCTCTCGGCAGCACCCTGCTTCGCTCGGCCCGCCCCAGTTGTGGGGACGCGATGTCTGCGGCGCGGGCCGCCAGCGGGACGCGCCAACAGGGATGCGCTGGAGGCGCTCGAATGTATGCCACACGCAGTCCGCCCCGCGCTTGTCCGCGCGGCCGAGCGCCAGCGAACCACGCCAGGTGCAGCGCAGTAGCTGGCTGCCACTGCGTGTTCGCGCGGACCGCGCTGCGCGGAGTCTGCAGCGCGGAGTGACGGAGCACTGCGCCTACTTGGTGGGCTTAGGGATTGACTTTCGCATCGCAAGCGCAGACCGCGCGCGTAAGCACCATAGGCGCAGTCTAGGCGGGGTCCGCTCCGCTCAAGCCCGCCTACCGCACTACAGGCGGACGTCCGCCCGGCGCATGTGCGCCGCTTATTCTACTAGGGAGGTCTAGTAAAGGGCGGCAACGTTGATATCCTTACCATGGTATTTCGAGGTGATCTGGGTCTGCATCTCCTCAGCAGGTAGCCGGGCCGGGAGTGTTCCGCTGGGCACCCAGTGCCACCACCCGGGTGAAAGAATGGGCTCCGATAGGATGCGGCTTCTATGGTAGAACTTTTGTCCAACCTGGCGGCCTCCTTCAAGGAGGCGGTGGTGCGCCCGCGCGCCCGCGTGCTGACATGAACGTGAACTTTGGGACCTTCGCTGCTCTCGCACGGATCCAGGCGGCCGCGGCCGCCGTGCTTGATTACGCCGTTGACGAAGTGTACTGTACTCCATTTACAACGACTATTTCCCGAGTACTCCGACTGTTCTCCGGCAGGGGACAGAGGTGCTCGAGGGCGCTGCCAGTGCTGCCCTAGCTGCCACCGTGCTGAGGCCGCGCCTGGCCGGCAGGAGACAGGGTACTCGAGGGCGCTGCCAGCGCTGCCCTGGCCGCCACCATGCTGAGGCCGCCCTGCTGGGGCCGGGGCCAGGCCGAGCGCAGTGGCGGGGGCGGGCCCCTACTCGTCCGTATAACATTGCGTGGTCGCTGAGCTAAGCGATCGTACGTCGCTTGGGGAAGGATGCGCGACCTACGTAACCCCTTCAACAACACTGGAAATGTACTAGTCACATTTCTCGCCCGTAATGAGCGGAGTATTTTTTCATCGCTCAGTAAAAGTGACTTTCGCTAAAACGACTCAAATCGAGTCTTTTCTGGAATTTTTTAAATCGCTCCAAAAGAGTGACATTTGATGATTTGACTCAAAAAGAGTCATCAAAGTGACTCTAATAGAGTGATGTTCATCCATGTCACTCTCCCAGGAGAATCCAAATTTGGTACAGAAAAGTCGCTCTCCAAAGATCGAAAAAGGCGACTCCTCCATTTTCAGTGAAGGCGTTCTATCTGTTCCTGCAGTGGATTCTACCAAAATTCACAAATTTGAACGAAGTTTTCCAGGGTGAGAAGGCCCTCTTGCCGGTCCCACACCAAAAAGTGTGCCAGGCGTACGAGGAACTGCTGAGAATGTACTTGAAAGGGACGTAAGTGCGATCAAGACCTCTGCAGGAGCTGCAGCACGACCGGGAGGTCGCCTTCAGACCCCTCAACCAGCTCTTCCTCGGCCTCGGAGTGCAGCAGCAGCTTGACAGCCCGGCTTGCATGGCGCACCCTCCCTTGATCGAGCAGTTCAAGGCAAAGTGTCGGACGTTCATGTTGGCGAGTTGCAGTGCAATGAGGAAACGGTAATTCTTTCTTTTTTAGGCCCCCGTTAGGGGTGCCTATTGCTCACGCTCGTGAGTTTTTTTTATTTATTTTTATTCTTGACGATGGCCCCTTATGGCCGCGGCCAATCGTGCCGAGCCGATTCGTACAAAATTGCAACGAAAAATACTACGAAAAATTAGAAATTTTTTGTCATCGGTCTGATGTCAAGCTGTCTGTACGTTTTTGCATAAAATGAATTTGCATCCTCAGTTTCTATGGTAATTGCGAGCCGAGCACCCTGTGCCGAGCCAAAATTGACACCCTCCAAAAGGCTCTGCCCAATAGAAGTGTTTCGCGCGAAAATCCAGCCAATAAAAACGTCCGCCTGTTGCTTTGTACCTCGATATCCAAAAGTGCCAACGCAAGGGGTGGTCACGTCAGAATCGTTGCAGATTCAGGCCATGTAAAAGGGTTCACCACCAGGAGACTTTCAAACGTGACCACTAGCTGGCCGCCGCGGCTCGTGATTGTTGGCTAGGACTGTAATTTCGCCTTGGGCGGGGCTTGTGACAATACCGCCAACCTCAGAGTAAATCCTCAATTCATGTTTTCACTGAAAGATACAAATAAGACAACGCGTGACTTCCGTGTTAATGCGTGGAGGCTTGCACCGTTTTTTACTAAAGGCCTGCAACATCATTTTACGTAGTTACTTAATCTAAGACTAGCAAAATATATTTTGTGTTGGTTTGAGTGGACACCAAGCCGGCGTTGTTTAGAGCTGGCCCGCTCGGCGCCATGCATGTTTGTGTCTTAGATATGAGGCGGATAAAATTCACGATTTGGGCTCTCACAGAAAGTTTTGACCCAATATTTTAAATTTCTATTTCATTTAATGGTAAGTGTGTGGCAAATTTGAAACTAGAACCCTTTAATTCTTGCCTGGTGGTTGAATTTAGTAGTTGCCAAAGCGCGTTGTTTACAGCTGGCCCGCTCGGCGCCATGTTTGAGTTGGAAATGTGAGACGGATAAAATTCACGATTTGGCTCTGTGTCTGCCTCTGTGTTCCTTGTGAATGTGTAGTGGCCTCCATAGCTGTGTGCTAAAGGCCTGCGACATAACGTCGTCACTAAATTCAAAACTTGCCAAAAAACCAGGTTGGTTTGAGGTGGACGCGTGAGGCGCCGTGTCGCCGGCCCCGCGCCGGCCTTCCCCACCCATAGCCGCCACGGCCGGGGGCTGAGGCTCAGTGGCGTCGGAAGTACCGGTCAGGGTGTGCTCCCAGCACACCCCAAATTATGACGGGGTGTGCGCAGCACACCCCGTTTTGACAGGGGTTCAATAGAAACAACTTACCCTAGCGCGTGTGCGGGCTGGGACCGGCTGGAAACCACGTTCGCTCGTACAGTCAAATGCCCTAATTTCGGACTTGTGCCCTAATTTCGGACAGTTTGCAGAGAAGTGCTTATTTCAACCTATCTCGGTCACCTTTTGAGATATTTGAAATCCGAAGACGGCATCGCACAGTTTGCAGTATAGAGTACCATATTTCGTCAAGTCGGTTGAAGTACCTTTAAAATTTTACAGAACACAGGAATTTAAAGTTTAAAAAAGCATATAAAACAAAATTGCTGATTTGAAATAAGCTCCCCCAAAAACCGGGGCTCATGTAGGTGTGAGCTGCCCTATGGGTGGTCCTTTCTCGAATGAATGTTTGGTATTTTAGCTACAGAACTACGTAAATTATTATTTTTTAAGTCAAACCGTTTTTTGGTACGGAACGATTTTCGAAAGTGCTACAATTTCGGACAGTCCAATTCTGTGGCATAGAATTACATTTGTTTCCATGTTTGTGCCAAAAGACTTATGTTTTCGCCACCAGGAAGAAGCGAAATTGTACTTTTGACTATCACCTTTACAACGCCGTTTCCGGATTTGAGATACCTCAAAAAACGGCTAAGATAGGAAGAATTTAGCACTCCTCTGAATTTTGTCCGAAGTTACAGCACAATTGTCCAGAGTTAAAGGCGTTCACAAAACCATCCCATTTTTCTGTCCAGTTTTCATCTCTCAGGGTTGAGTCAAAAAATTGGTTTGGATGTTATTCAACGAATTGTGACCTAGGCTATCCTAGGTGAAAAGTAAACCTGTTCGGTTGGGCCAAAATGCATGCTTGTGTCCGAAATTAGAGCACGTGTCCGAAATTAGAGCACTTTCGTTCCTAATTTCGGACACTCTTCCGATGATTGCTGTAGCTTCCCATCTGTTGATAGAAATTCAACATGGGTATCATCCGACGTGTCTCGAACCACAGTATTTCCAATCGCAACAGATTTTTCATATTTTATCATGCCTACACGTAAGAAAGGAAAAACCGCTCAATTCGTCCGAAATTAGGGCACTTGACTGTATCACATTAAAGAAGTGACAAAGCTACGATTGGTCCTGAATCCCGAAGTTCCAATACTTGAGTTTGAAATGAATAATGAATATAGATCAAATAATTTAAAAGCCAGTTAAAATATAGTACAATATGATCCAGTTAAAAAAAAAAACTGTAATTCTGTCCAAAATTGTCACTTTGTAGTTTATATTGTCTCGTATTGTTTTGAGGCGTGGGGGGGGGGGGGGGGGAGGTGCACGGTGCGGGGGGAGGGGGGTACGAGTTTGAGCACACCCCGTGCCAAAGGACTTCCGACGCCACTGCTGAGGCTCCCACCTCGCGACTTTAAATCATTGTATAAAGTTATCAAAACGTTGACAAGTCGAACTGAATGCGTAAATATTGTTTCTGCACCTGCAGATAATGTTTTGGTAAGTTCGACTTCAATCTGATGAACAGAACTGTTGAAATGGTGTGTATTTACGTAAATAATTTTACGAATCCCATTTTTTTACCTACTGATTAAACCTCCTTGAAACTTTGGGAAACGATTTCCGCATGTCTGAAACTGCCTCTTTCACATTCATTTCGGCTGTCTAACATATTGTTCAGTTAAAATAAATTGTCGCTGGGGCGTTAGTAGAGACCCTCCCGTAAGAGATGCGCAGCCGAGCGCTTGGTAGTATCGTGGAGGCAAAGGCACCCTGCGCCAGGCTAGCGGGCGACCGCTTTATACCTGCTGTGCCGCACGCGGGGCGAATTCGGGCCGCCCGCTCCGCATGGTACTACCAGTCGTCTGTGATTGGCCGAGAGGGGCCCCCTCTGCGCATCTCTCACGGGAGGGTCTCTAGGCGTTAGTGGAGGTCCCAGCCTAGAACCATAAAAGCGACAGGACTGGGCACTCACACCTCAAACGCGTGTCGTTCTGTCGGAGGCGGCGGCGCCTCCCCCAGCCGGGCCACCGGCCTTCTTTTTTGTTGAGTGGAGGTCCCAGCCTAGAACCTAGAAACGACAGGACTGGGCACTCACGCCTCAAACGCGCTCCGTCCTGTCGAAGGCGGCGGGCGCCTCCCCCAGCTGGCTGCGGATTGTCTAGCCTACGTTTTCCCTGCGGCCAGGAGTGCCAGCGAGCCAAGCCGAATCGGCATTGTCGCCAGCTCTCGGGGCTGTGCTCGGGCGCTCGGCCCCTCTGCCCCTCCGCGTGGAGGGGAGGAAGGAGGACCGTGGTATATTCAGTTACGTAACCAGAAATTAAGAAAAAAAGGAAAATAAATAATTGCTTAATTTTTGGGGACTTCTGTATATCGGATAAAATTTTTTATTATTCTGGACGATGGCCCCTTATGGCCGCAGCCGATCCTCTGGACCCAATTCACACCAAATTATAATGAAAAATACTACCAAAAATTAGAAAATTTTTGAGGTATGTCCGATGACGAGCTGTCTGTCAGTTTTTGTGTGAATCATGTTTGCATCCCGTGTTTCTATGGCAATTGCGAGCCGAGCACCCTGTGCCGAGCCGGGTCGCTATTGTTGGAGCTCGACGCCTCGGCGCGCCGGGGAAGAGAGGCGTGGCTGGGGAAGGGGAGGGGGGGGACCTGTTGATTCAACTCATGCACAGTAGTTCAAAAACTAAAATTTGGAAGAACACGTTGGAGTAAAATTTTCAATTCTGTGTTCGAATGAACATTGCATAATGAGCCTACAGTTCAAAAATCAAGCTGATCGGACATGTCTTAACTGAAAAGCTAATTTCTAGGTCGTTTGATCGACAAGGATGAAATTTGTCATGCGACTTAAACTAATGACACAGATCAAACACTGAGTCTAAACATATTGAGTTACTCAACCAAAACGGTAAGAACTTTGTAGCTCCAATATCTTCTACAAAGACCATCCGCAAAAATATTTTATGAAACCAAAACATTATAATTGACGTTGAGCGTAACAGAATTTCCTAAAATAACATTTTTTTTCCTAATTGTTAATTTGTTTCGCATGTTTGGTTTTTATGGTAATTGCTTGCGGCGCGGTTCCGTTGTTGATAGCTGGCCCACCGACATTTTGTGTAGCAAAAGCACGATGTAGAAAGCAAAAGCGAGGCAGGTAAAATTCACGATTTGGTTTTCAGAGAGCGTTGTGACCGATGAATATTATCAAAGTTTTTCTTTAAAAAAAAAAAAATTCTCAAGTAAGTGTTAAAATCTAGGGGGCCGTTTAATGCATTAGCGTTAGAATTTTTTTTTGTATATCTAATCCATGGTTCGATCGTACTTCAATATTTTTACGTTTTTTTCCTTGTTTGTTTTTGTAAAAAATTAGGTACGACTTCGGTGACCAGGCCATGGCCCAGATGAGGTTGGTCAGCCCTGTGGTGTCTACCTCATCCGGCCCTGACCGACCGCCCACTATACTCGACCTCGCGAGCCTGCTGCCCTGCTGCGTCCCCCCGGACACGGAGACGCTGCAGCAGCTCGAGGAGGAGTGGCGGGCGCTGCCGCGGCTCTCCATCCCTGCGAAGGCCAGGGCCTGCTTGAAGGGGGCTGACCAATTTTGGCACGTTGTAAATACCAAGTGTCTGCAAAATTTCACCTGATTTTTATTGTTGTTCCTTTTTTTTACGCTCTCTCACCCCAAGACGTAATTATTTTACAGATGCTGACAGCAATGGACGAGTGCGGCGAGCTGCTCCTGAAGATCATGCCTCGCTTCGCTTTGAATATCCTCAGCCTTCCGCACTCCAATGCGGAGTGCGAAAGGATATTCTCGAAAGTAAACCGCATCAAAACACCCTTGCGGAACAGGCTGGTGGTACCTACGGTCCTGGGGTGCATGCTCGCGTCTCAGTCCGTGCGGCGCGGCGGTTCTTGCTGCACCTCCTTCAGGACGGACGCAGACCTGAAGTTTCGATACACTGCGCGCACGATATACGGCGGGGAGGCTGCAGAGGAGGAACGAGCAGGAGCAGTGGTCGTAGACCTAGAATGGGCGTTCTTTGATGAGGTCGAATAAAAAACGCATTTTAAACTTTTTTACATTTAAACGCCAAATCCCCCCCTCTCCGTCCTCCGTTGCCCACATGCAGCGCGCGCATGCGTACCACCTTTTGGTGGTACGCTCAGCGCTCCATACCACCAAAGTTCCACCTTTTCCCCGTACCCGTACCACCACCGTCTTCTCCCCCCGAGTCTGGCTGGCAACACTGGGCGGGCCCTGACGCGCCCGTATTACATTGCGTGGACGCGGAACTGAGCGATCGTACGTCGCTGGGGGAAGGAGGCGCGACCTCTACTTCCGCCATAGGAGCGGGGAGCGAATCAACCTCTTCTCGTACCCTGGGAGGAGTCTCATCCTCTACTCCCTTATCGGTGGTGGCCCCGTCGGGCAAAACCGGCATGACGGCGGCTGCCTCGTCAGGCACCGGTATGTCCCTTGATACTAATACAGTTCGGGGCCCAGAAATGGGCCACACAGGTGCTGTGACCTCCCACGAGGACGGGCTTAGTTGGCACAGGGCGCGACCGCCCTTCGTCGCCAACAGCGGCGCGGAAAAGAGACGACCGACTGTCAGTCACTTACGAGACACGTTAATTACACAATCGTGCGTCGATCGTGTGCCATTCAAAACGGGAGGCCGAGAATGCTGTCAGCCGGAAAGGCAAATGTGCTGCTGGTCACGTAGAACAACTGTTCCACACATTTGGTCCCTTTGCAAATGGTTAGAACAGTCGTGCCCACAATGGGCAGGGGTGTACCCTCCAGACTGACGATGTTAGTGACCTCCGCCGGCGTAAAGAAGTCTACCCGGCATAGCCTAATGATGCATGCTACCGCGCCGGTGTCTACCAACAAAAGCATTGGTTGACCGTTTAGCTTCAGCCGAACTAGATTGCTGACTGGAATTGACCCGTCTAATATCAATTTCTCCACTGACGCGACGGCCGCCGTGGAGTCCTTGCGTTTACCGACCGGTTGCGACGGGGGGAACGACCTGGCGTAGAGTCACGCCGCGAGCGAAAGGGCGAACGCGAATCGAGCTGAGGGCGCACACTGCACACTGACCAATGTCCAGCGCCGCGCGACACCGCCCTTGAATGACGTCTGACGTAGGGATGGTATTTTACTCCTTGGTTTTATTCGGTTTTATACCGGTATTATACCGGAGCCAACTACCAATAATACGGTACTTTACTCGATGAATGGTGTTTTTCACCAAAAACAATCAAACATTGGCCATGAAACGGCTTCAGGGCGACTTTTCTTGCTACGTGAGGAGTTCCGCTTCGTTTTTCATACCAAAACGGAGCGCCTAGCCTTTCTCGGGGTAGGGTGGTGGCTGGCGGATCTGTCGATCTGTCGCTAGTGGTCGCCAGTCGCCCACTTCTCTCTCGTAGCTTCTCGAACGTACTCCGGTGTGATGTTGTTGTTTGTGAGCGTGAGGTGCGGGCGAGTTTGTGGGGTGAAGAAACCGAAAAGCCGAGTCCTGTCAGGTAAATATACAAATTAATCGTAAAATATTTTCTGATATGTTCGTTGTTGTCACTTACTGCAGCGCCGCTATTTCGCGAGGAACATGTTTCCTAAATGCATTTTATGATCATACCCCATGTGGGAGGTTAGGTTGAGAATGCTAATGAAATATCTATGTTTTCCTCATTTTCTTAGGTTTCATCTATAATTTGCAAATGCTGCCTACTTTGCAGGTTTACCATTTACTGTTTTTGAAAGCATTCCTTACTTCCAAATATAACAGGAAAGCATTGTCAAATGGGCTTCTGAACGAGGCGTATTCAGTTGCAACTAAATCAACTGCCAAGTGCATCGAGGCAGCTCAATGTTTAACTGTAATGACAGATGGGTGGATGGGTGGACTAACCAAAGTAATGAAGGGATAATTAACTTTACAGTTGGTACTCCAAGTGTAGCTTTTCATTCTGCAGTTGACACTGAGGATAATGTTGAGAACGGAGTCTATGTGGCACAGGAAACCTGAAAGGTAATTGAGAGTGTAGGAAGTGATAAAGTGGCCTAAATTCTAACTGATAATGCCTCAAATATGAAGACAGCATGGGAGCTAATTAAAGCGAAGTATCCTAATATTTTGACAGCTGGGTGTGTGGCCCATGGGCTAGATTTATTGTGTGAAGATATTGGACAAAAAATACCCCGATTTGCAAGAATAAGCAGTCAAGCCAAACTAGTCGTTAAAATTATAGAAACAAGAGAGTATCTAAAGCTTTATTTGTGAAAATTCAAAAGAAAAACTATGGGGTAAACTGTAAGGCATTGTGTCTTCCTGGAAAAACTAGATTTTATGGTGATGTAGCTATGTTTGATAGTATCCTCGTAAATAAGCAAGCTTATTTATTAGAAACTGCAGTCTCTGCTTCTCCTAATATTAAAGCAGAAACCAAGTGAATTATTTTAGATGATAATTTTTGGAGAGACTTAGAGGCACTGACTGAATTGTTGCGACCTATGGCCAGAGGAATTAATGTTCTGGAAGGTGATGATGAAAGAATGTCTTTAGTGCCTGCTGTATTTATGGACATTATAAATAATGTAACTGATAAGCTTGCATATTTTTTCTAGAAATATTTGCCAAACTGTTAAGGCTAAGCTGCAATCAAGAATTAAGTTTTGTGTCCAGACAGTGCACAAGGCAGCTTATCTTTTGGACCCTAGGTTTAGGGATGCTTGTTTAGATGACACAGATATATTGGATTGTATTGATTTGATACTTGACATGTGTAAACATTTTTTTCCAGAAAAAGATTTATTTGAAGTAAGAAGTAATATTTTAGACTTTAGAGCTAAATGGGGATTTTTTAAAAGAGTTTCTTTACGGGAAGTGGCTGAAAGTGCAGGCCCTCTGCAGTGGTGGACAGCACTCTGTGCTTCTAAGCCAATGTGCTCTGTAGCCAAAATTTTTCTGGAAATGCAACCAACATCATGTTGCTGTGAAAGAGTATGGTCTGATTATTAATACATTCACAATAAAATCAGGAATAGGCTGCAAAACAGTAGAGTTCAAAAACTTGTTACCACTAGGAAACACCTGCAAAGAAAGTTAAAACTAATGGACCAAAAGCCTCAGAACGATAAGAATAAAGATGTTGAATATTATGAAACAGTTACTCCTGTTTCTCTTATAGACTGGTGGACATTTCCGAAAATCGTGCTCTATTTCACACCGAGCGGCATTTCGTGCGACATTTGGCAACTTGGTGGTTCAGGGGTGTTTGGACCCCGCTGAATCCAAATCCGAATGTTGCCAAGCCAAATTTTCTCTCCTAAGGCCTAAAATCCAAGATGGCGGACAAATTAGGGGCCTAAATGACGTTTCTCGGAAAATGTATCGACATGGGTCTGCGACATGTCGTTTCGTATGTTTTGGGGGTCGCTAAATATGAATATCGACACAGGAAGTCGATTCGGGCACCGGAAGTACCTCAATACAAGATGGCGGCCGTCAAGGGCCTAAATACAGGTATTTTAAAAGTTGGCGTATTATCAAGTGCAGCATATCGGCACACGGGTTTTTGACGTATCTGAGCTCGAAAATTATCACCGAAACTCGATCAGGAAACCGGAAGTACCGTATCCAAGATGGCGGCCACCGGAGGCCTAAATACCAAACTTCAAAAAGTTTCCATAATGTCTCGTACGGGGTATGACTTCATATGTTTTTGAGGTCGCTGAACACGAATTTCAGTGCAGAAAAGCGATAAGAAATATGCGTGCGCACTCTCTCTCTCTCTCTCTCTCTCTCTCTCTCTCTCTCTCTCTCTCTCTCTCTCTCTCTCTCTCTCACACACACACACACACACACACACACTTTTAAGTACACTTCTGTCTTCACTGTAAATTGAGGAGCGAGGTTTCTGACTCAAAATAAGAGACACATTTTAATAAGGCTCAATAGGAGTGACACTCATTTGAGTTGCTCATTTAGAGCGACATACATTTAAGTTGCTCAATTAGAGCGACATATTTTTAGCTCACTCAATTTGAGTCATCTGAAGTAATCGCTCAGTTTGAGTCACGTAGCTGATATCACCCTTTTAGAGTCACACAGGTAAAGTCGCTCTTTCATAGTAATGTGGCTAACATCGTTTAACCAGAGTTTTCACTATCCCTGCAAAAGTAATTCAATGCCAGCATTCCCCGTGGTTCTCATAACAGGTAAAATCACCTCATCACAGTCAATATTCGCATATGGAAATTAGTCAAATTTACATACTTAGAAAAAAATTACTCTTATTGCGATAACCTGGATGTTTTATTTTGCTGTTTTTTTCTCCAGAGTTATAAAAGACTAGGGATATTTAATCCCTCTGATTAAACCTGACACGCCATAAAACTGAACCACTATTATTTTGACCAAACAACACAGCCAACAGAACATTTTTTTTCCCCCTTAACCTTCTTACAGTAACTCCGACACTGGTTTGTAGGGTGTGGTTGGCTGTGCACAGGCCGACTTCAGGAAGAGGCCAAGAATATAAGAACATCTCTCTCTCTCTTGGCTGTGCACACTTGTCTGTTGTCTCAACCTCAACTGTTCCAAACACGCACCTGAATGTAGGAGAGTTAGTTTCTTAATGACTTACACTTCAAAGTTTTTACGCGCGCCTCCATTTCCAGCTCAGGTCTTGGTCTTGAGTGTTTGATAGGACAGACGACAGGTCCAGGATTGTGTACCCTTGACGTACATTAACCTTTCACTTATGATCTACCGAGAACCGGTTCAAGCAATGCGTGTATCGAGGTGATAATCGCTAGCTACGTTCGAAAAGTGCGATATACGTAGGAATCTAATTTTGGCTCTGTTTAAGTGCGATCTGAACACGGAAAAGCGTCATGAAACACAAAACACGCCAAAACTTTGAGAAAGTGTCACCTTATCAAGAGAAGAGAAGACATTTTGTCGCCTGCTTGACTTTGATGAAGATGATGTCATGCTCACAACTAATCATGATACCATGTCTAGCAGTTCAGATGAGCCCTCTGAATCTGAAATTGATAGCAATAGTGATTCAGAGGTAATAACTTAACATCTTTTTTTTTTTTTTTCAAAGCTAAAATGTGTAAAACATTAAACCTAATGTAGTCAATATGAAAGCTTTAGTTTTTCTTTCCAAAGAAAACATACTTCTTGAAATGTCAATACATTTGACAGTTATGTGATTTAATTTTAAATGGAAATTTTATGAATGATGATAAGAATATGACTGATGTAGGTACTATACTCGTTTACCTGTTTTTATTTTTAGCCCGCCCTTCTGCTTTGAAAAAGCATAAAAGCGGGCTTATGCAAACGACCTCGTGTCTGTCTGTCTGTGTGTCTGTGTGTCTGTGTGTCTGTGTGTCTGTCTGTCTGTTCCACTAGAAGGAGATGAGCTAGAGACTTGAAATTTTCAGGGTGTCTACAGTTTTACTCCTAGACAACGAAACGCCTACGGCAAATCCTGCCAACCCTCATTAAGGCACTGTAAAAAATTATAAAAGTTTTCACGGAATTATTCAACTTTTTCCAACCCCGTCGACCCGTACCTCTCCGGAAGCGTCTTTTCGCGTCTAGTTCAATGGTGCACACCGTTTTACGAAAAAATGAACCCAGCTCGCGACTACACTGTAAAAAGCACCCGTAATTGGTCCAGTTTTCAACTTTTCTCAACTCCATCGAGCTGCACCTTCCCGGAAGCGTCTTTTCGCGTCCAGTTCGATGGCGCCCACCGTTTTTCGATAAAAAGGACCCAACTCGCGACTACACTGTAAAAAGCACCCAAAATTGACCCACTTTTTAACTTTTACGAACCCCATCGACCCGCACCTCTCTAGAACCGTCTTTTCGAGCGCAATTCAGTGGCGCCAACCGTTTTTCAATTTCCAGTGTTGCCAATCGTCAAAACTCAAACATTTCGATTATTTTCGACATTTTTCGATATTTTCCGATATTTTCGACATTTTTCGTTGTTTTTCGATATTTTTTGATATAATTCGACATTTTCGATATTTTTCGACATTTTCGATAATTTTCGATATTTTTCGATAATTTTCGATAATTTTTGATATTTTTTGACATTTTTGATAATTTTCGATGATTTTTGATATTTTGCGACATTTTTGACATATTCCGACATATTTCGATATTTGTAAACATTTTTGACAATTTTTGATATTCTTCGACATTTTTCGACATTATCCCTCATTTTTCGATGTTTTTCGACATTATCCATATTTTTCGATAGATCTCAACATTTTTGAGATATTTCGAGATTTTGCGACATTTTTTACGAATTTCTACATATTTCGACAATTTTCGACATATCTCGACAATTTTTGAAATTTTCGACACCCCTCGACGCCTATACCATTAAAATTGGTTCGACGAGCGTAATTCAGTGTTGCCAACTGCTGCCAAATAAAGTCCGAGTTCGGCCGTTCCATCTGAGGCCGAACTCACGTATTTCGACATTTTTTCGAGATTTTCGACTCCCCTTTTTTGCCGAGTAACTGACCGTTTAGTCACTATCGGCACGTTTTCAAAGCAGAAGGGAGGGCTGTAGTTTCGGTGGTTCACCGTTACAAACTGCCTCTTTCCGAAGATAATGCCTTTACGGGCCGCAGGCCCGATCATTTACATGCTAAGAGGACGTTCTGTGTGACTTAGGGGTCGGGCCGAAGGCCCGACCGAACGCCGCCGGCAGGCCAAGCAGGCTCGCCCCCTGCCGAACGGAGTTGCCTGCGTAGCAAAGCGGAGCTGGCAACGACGTTTGGCGGAAGGGCGGGCCTGCTTGTTGTTATTTGTCTCTTTGAATACATTTTGAAATTCATTTCCATGTTTTTCTCTATGTTTTGGAGCCTTTATCTCACCTATATTATCTACCAAGCACAGATTTTACCTATTGCATTTGCAAAAAGCTACACTGTTAAAAAAGTTCTTAAAAATAAGGAAAGATTTTCTCTTATTTTTAAGAACATATTCACGGGGATGGCTCGTAAAATCCACGGAATACTTGATCCAAATATTAAATTATTAATTTAGAATAATTTTGAATATTTTAATTTAATTTTGGTGGGTCTATCCTAGAGCGCCCCCTTCCTAGAACGTCCCCCTCATTTATTTAAGAAAATAAAATGGGTATTAAGTTGTTTTTGTGAATTTAATGAGAGTTTTTCGGAATTAATTAGAAAATTGGAGTCGCTACGTACTTTATTCGAAACAATCTCCGTTCCGCAGTCGTCTCCGAACTCTGTTTCCGGCGGAGAAATGAAGTTCGGAAGGCATTTAGGTAGAGTTTCTATTTAATTACGAGTTAATTATGAATTAATTTTTAATTAATTAAAAATTAATTAAAAATTAATTTTTAATTAATTAAAAATTATTTAAAAATTAATTTAAAAATAATTTTTAATTTATTTCAAATTTTTTTTTATTTCGTGAGCGAAAGACACTTGCAGGGCGCGTCTTGAAGCGAGTTGCCACTCACAAGCCGCGCGACGCGCTGAGGACTGGCGCGGAGTATCGACGGTATCATCATGCCAGTTGGGTTGCCTATACACCCGTGCTGATACGAGCCCTGCACGGGTGCAACCAAGGTAAAGCGCTTCTACTGCATATGACAGGCGCAATTAAAAAAAATGCATGTGTGTGTGTGTGTGTGGGCAAAGCCCACTGGAAGTAGTCGCTTTGAGCGCCAGCTTAAAACATTTCTGGACACCAAGAGCAATCACAGGCTAAGCGTTATTTTGCGTAGAGAAGACACCTCCCACTGAGAACACCTAGGGCCGTACACTCTTTAAAGCTTACGGTGAATTTCACTGTAAGCTACGGTGAACTTGGCATCACCGTAACTTACAGTGAATTTCACCGTAAGCTACAGTGACATTCACCGTTAGCTACGGTGAATGTCACTGCAGCTTACGGTGAATCAGGGGGCATGACCGTAATCTACGGTGACATTCACCGTAGCTTACGGTTAAAATTCAGAAGAAGAACTACCAAGTGTGGTGAAAGAAAGAGGCGGAAGGCTGAGTAAGAGACAAAAGAAGGCATGGCAAGAAGTCCTAAGCGGTAACAGGCTACTATTATCTTTTTTAAAACTTCGTGGATGTATGTCAAAGAACTGAATTTTATATAATGTAATCTGAATTCATTTTTCCTATTTTGGTTAAGTGTTTTATAATAAAATATGTTGGACTGTTGAACTAATTTCATTTTTTTTAAAATAATGTTTATATCAAACAATGTCAATACAGTATGCACTTTACACTACATTGTGTCACTTCTCGTCTTCTTTACCTTTTTATACGTTCACTGAAAAAAAAAAAAAAAAAATGACGGTGAAAACTACGGAAATCACCGTTAATTCCTTTAACGGTGTCCACCGTAGAATGGTGCCTCCCTACTACGGCGCGCACCGTACTAGAAATTTCCGAATCCCCGTTACGAACTACCAAGTACGGCATCACCGTACTCAAAAAATGGGGTACGGAAGACTCGTACTTATGACCTCTGCCCACCGAAAATGAGGTACGGTGGCGCCGTACTCTGCGCTTCGTAGTCAGTTTCTAAAACGAAGATACGGGACACCGAAGTTGGTTCCGTACTACGATCTTGTTTTTTTACAGTGTTCTATCAAAACATTTTCTAAAAATTGCGCGTCGGTATGCAAGCCCCTGGGAGGTAGGCAACCCAATGCGTCCGCCCAGGGATGTCCGCAATCGACAATCCAGGCGCCTCCCATCCAGGTATGTCCGCAATCGACGTACACTCCTCGGAGGTACTGACACCCCCCACACCCCCACCCCACCCCTCCCACACTGTTGAAAATTTTGTTGTAAATTAACAGGAAAAGTATTGTTAATTTTGTTAGCAGCAAATCTTGTTGTAAAACAGGAAAAACTGTAAATTTACAAGGATGTGAAAAAACTCAGAATCAATTTTTTAGTTGAAATGTATTGACTTCTTTTTGCACTTAAATCTCTCTTCTGTAGTATTACAAAATTGTTGTATTTTGAACAGTAAGGGCTGTTAACAAAATTAACAGCGTATTTCCTGTAAAGAACCAGCATACACAGTGATACTCATTCACTGTTCTTTGAGAGTGCTGCTGAAATAATCCATATGCAGTAAGTTTCTAACTGATAAAAGAACAGCTGGACAGAAACAGGATTCCTGTAAAACAGTGTGTTGTCAGGCAACAACTTCTTCTAACAGTGCAGGTAAAGAGGAAAAGGATAAAATGTCAATATACAAATTCGAACCAGCTCGTATTTATTGCACATTACATTTTAGCAATAATTTAATGAGATTATAGAAGCTACACAGTTAAAGAATAACCTACGCGAAAGGAGGTGTTCGGACAGTACCACAGCTCAGAACATGGTAACAAATTGACAATTCGTAACACACGCACATGCGACATGCTACCTTAGGAAACACAAAATTAAAATGGCGGAAGGTGGGTGGTAAGGGGAGGTCGTCGTGAGGTTGAGGATAGGGAAAATAGAAGTAACGCTACTCTCCAGCATCAGCCATGCCAGCGCCGAGCCCCGCTCCCATTGTCAGAAGCTACCGCTAAACTGATCGCTTCAGAAGCTGGCAGATGACACAACTATCAAACGATCGAATGTTATTTGAAGCACGTCCGGGCCCTGGTTTGACAAGGGGCATTTTTTTCTCAACCTGCATAGACTTCGACGCCCAGTGTGCCGAAGGTGCGAACGTCTACTCCACCTCCACCCCGGCCTCTACCCTCCTGACCGGCGCTCGGCGAGCTGAGCCCGCGCCGCGCCAACACACACCACCGCTCTCGCGCTCTGCCTAAGCGGCCCCACATTGGCCAGGGCGGCAGCGCTGCCGCAGCCCGACCCCGCGAGTAGGATCGGCGACACACGTCAGTGGCGCCGGCCAAGCGAGGCATTAGGCGCCACGGTGCGCGGTGCACCGGGCGGGCCGAGGAGGGTCTCTGCCGAAGTGACTCGAAAAGCACGGAACGCTACACGCACTCTGTCCGCAACCTCCCCCTGCCTGCACGGGCGCTCGGCGAGTGTCATTGCAGAAGAGAGATAAAAGAAATTGTGGTTGGGATTTGAAAGTTTGGGAGGAGGGCGGCTTGAAGGAGCGTGTACGTGAATATCGACAGATTAGGATTCGGTAAAAGTACGCGAACACTGAGTGCAGGTGGCGCCAAAAGTACAGTCGCTGACAGCGGAGCCTATCTTATCTTACCTGCACCCCGGCCTCTACCCTCCTGACCGGCGCTCGGCGAGCTGAGCCCGCGCCGCGCCAACACACACCACCGCTCTCGCGCTCTGCCTAAGCGGCCCCACATTGGCCAGGGCGGCAGCGCTGCCGCAGCCCGACCCCGCGAGTAGGATCGGCGACACACGTCAGTGGCGCCGGCCAAGCGAGGCATTAGGCGCCACGGTGCGCGGTGCACCGGGCGGGCCGAGGAGGGTCTCTGCCGAAGTGCGAATAAGTAAATAGCAGGAACAAAGAGAGACGCTTCGACAAGTTTATGGACAGCTGCTTAGTGTAGCTCGTCAATGCCAGTGATGTCCAAGCTAACAACCGACGTCAACGCCAACGCCACCGCGAGGCCGCGAGCGTTCGAATGTCTGCCGGGACGAGTCACAGCCAAGAAGTCGAGTCTTTAGGCCACAGCCAGTGGCTACTTCGCATGCTTATCCTACACCTGTCAGCCCTGGCAAGCGATCGGCGACGGCGACCTGCTCGGTGACAGCACGCCCTACCTAAGTGGCGGACGTAGGTCACAAGCGCTACAGATCGCAAGCGCTACGGGTCACAAGCGCTACAGCTCGCTAGCGCTACGGCTCACAAGCGCTACAGATCACAAGCGCTACAGCTCGCTAGCGCTACGGTTCGCTAGCGCTACGGGTCATAAGCGCTACAGCTCACAAACGCTACAGCTCACTAGCGCTACGGCTCGCTAGCGCTACGGGTCACAAGCGCTACAGCGAGAATCCGACCGTTAGGCGGAGCGGACTATTGACGGGGTCTCGGGCGAGAACGATCTGTTAATCTCAGTGCGTATGAGAAAAAAAATTCCTCCGTTCGAGTCTCTGCTCTCTCTTTCTCTCTCCCTCCAAGGCCGAGGCCGGCGCGTCTGCTGTTAAACTGCGTGAAATCCAGTTTGTTGTTTCTTACAAACCCTCGCAATGTTTATTTTCATCGCTGCATAATGATTCTGAGATCACTAGCAACGACGAATTGAGCGAAACTCAACAACTCACCTTGAAGTTCTCACTGTAAAATTCGTGCGAAGAAAATTCTTCGCAGCGTTGCGAAGAATTTGGCTGCTTCGTAAGGCTTCGCAATACGAAGTATTTTCTTCGCAAGGCCCGCCTTGCGAAGAAATTTCTTCGCACACTACGAAGAAAATGCTTCGCAACACAAAGCAGCCAAATGCTTCGCAGCTTACGAACGATTTTTTTCGTAATGCGAAGCATTTCTTCGCAAGGTTTTAACAGTGCTCTGATTCCCACTGAAGCCTATACAAATCAATATGATGATTTGTTCTTTGAGTTAGGACAGTAAATAGAGGCGGCTATTGACTATAACAGCTGAAATAACAACAAAAGGTACAGGACAGGAACTCCCCCTGCCTTGGGCAGAGAGGAGACTCCAACGGAGCAATTTATTTTCTCATACGCACTAAGATCAATAGAACGTTCTCGCCCAAAAACCAGTCAATAGTCGGCTCCACCTAACGGTCGGATTCTCGCTGTAGCGCTTGTGACCCATAGCGCTAGCGAGCCGTAGCGCTAGCGAGCTGTAGCGCTTGTGAGCTGTAGCGCTTGTGACCCGTAGCGCTAGCGAACCGTAGCGCTAGCGAGCTGTAGCGCTTGTGATCTGTAGCGCTTGTGAGCCGTAGCGCTAGCGAGCTGTAGCGCTTATGACCCGTAGCGCTTGTGATCTGTAGCGCTTGCGAGCCACTCCCCTAAGTGGCCCCGTGTCGACGTGGCCGCCGTAGGGCAGGTGTCAAACCGGCCAAACGGGGCAGTAAGCGACGTTTCGAGGACACAGCAGAGCCTCTCCTACAGATTAAACTCTAAACGGAAAAAAAAAAGTGGGGGCGGGGGGGGGGGGGCGGTCACGACTCGTGGCAGGGCAGTAATGCTGGATTTCTTTAAATGTTACACTGTTAAAAAAATTTCATTACATTTTAATAACATTTATATGAAGCTATTTTCATTACAATTTCATTACAATGTTATTAAATCTTCATTACAATTTTGTAATGAAATTTCATAACACATGTCATTAAAATAATTGCAACTTTCAAAAAGAAAATTTCTTTGACTCTTTCATATTTGACTCCTCAACGCACTAACGGATTTTTAGGACGGTATTCATACAAGTTTACCGTACCTTACCGGGAGTTGAACCCAGTACCAGTGGGTTGGGAACCCCTCGCCTTAGACCACTCGGCCACGAGGACTACCTGAAAGAAGCCGAGCTGTAACGTGGTATCATGCCGCCGCTGGGGGGAGAGCGTTCCCCATTTGTTTAATAAACATGTAATGAAAATTTCATAACATGGGTTATGAAAATGGGCCTGTAATGAAATTTCAATGACGGGTAATGAAATTTCAATGACGTGTAATGAAATTGCCTTCAAGTTAATAACATTGTTCTTAAATTAAGAGTGTCATTAAATTTCATGACAACTTTATTAAAATTAATGTTGATTGCGTAATGAAATTTCAAACATTTTTAACAGTGTAGGGCTTTAGTCTTGAAAGGGCGGGGGGAAGGAGAAATGGAACGGTCTTGGAGATAGTGAGGTGGGGTTCTACAGGAGACAGTGCGCTAACGGGTAACAATTAAAATGATAATACAAAAGACTCTTGAAGAAGGTGGCCATTGGTACATGCACGGTGGAGGGAGGTGCGGATCGGCGCGGCGCGGCCGCCTAATCCGCACCTAGCATGTGCGTCTCTCTCGCACAGCGACCTTTCTCTCTCGCACCCTACTGCCCGGCCGCAGCGAGCGGCCGGGTCGGTCGAGCTTAAGCTGGGTCTGGGCGGCCGGATACCTGCTGGGGCTGCCTCGACCGCAGTTACGGAGAGCCGGTCGGTTAGATAGCCCAGACTTCGGCAGCTCGACCAGTTTTGAGGTCCACGGGTCTCGAAGGAGAGAGGCCCGGAGTGCCGCCACCGTATCTCTCTCCACCGTGGGTACATGATAGAATGTTTGATGACTCTAGGTGAATTGAGTTTCTTGATGATGATTCTGAAAAAGATAGATAACAAATAAAATAAAATTTCAACGGTTAGGTGTTCCTTTCTGTGTTGTTCTCTCTTTTACCACAAATCAATTTCAGAGAAAGTTATTCTGAGGCAGCACGGAGAACTACCTTGGTAGCTGAGATGACACAGCATAACAGGCAGCACCCAATGGAGGTGACAGGTTCGAAGGTCGCAGGCTGAATGGACGGTGAATGCTGGTGTGGCATTGCTCCTAGGATCCTACTAAAAGAGAAAAGTTAAGAAGATAAACCAGAAAGCAACAAGCGGGGTTTTTATGTAAATACAAAACCATCCAGCAACTTGTTAAAAAATGTATATATATATAATAATTAATAAATAAATAAATAAAAAAGTAAATAAATTGGGGTTGGCCAGCAATATGCATATTAGCGGAAAACTTTTGAAAGTGTACATGCGGAAAAAATGACACAATATGACAGAGGTCCGGCACCAACTACCATTTACAACTGGGAAGGTTCAGTTGAAAAATCGGTAGGGTCTTCGTGAGCAAACTCATTATCATAAAGGACAGATGATCTCCACATACAAGAAAAGGTTGCTGCTAAAATCCACACTTCCCTCTTACTGCAAATTAAAATAGCTGAGCAAAGCAAGAACTAGCCCTCCTTCTGGTCAGGCAAGTCTGATGATTAGAAATCCTTTCACCCTATTACAGGCTAAAGATATTATGGGCAGGATATGAGAAAGTGCCCTGACGAGAAATGTCTATCACAATGACAGTTTCTCATATTCAGCCCATACTATGTAACACCCAAGATACCATTTATACTTTTCTGATACGACTTAGTCACCAAACAGACACAATCTAAAATACTTAGCTTTTATTTTACGAATGATTGGGAAAACTTCTACTGACAATCTCCACCCCCAATTGAATCACGGTCCTGTAACAGAAACAACGAATGAAGTTAAGATTCAAGAAGAAGACAACTTATTTCATAAAAACACAGAATCTCACCTCTGGTAACTTGGCTTTGAAATACGAAAGGTAAGGAGATTATTGCTATTGTCTTAGATAGCACGCAGCGTTTCACTCTGCAAACTATGTCCTCCTTTCCTCTGAATTTTTTTTTGAAGTTTCAATGTGAGCAACAGTAGACCTCAAATAAACTTAGCTGCAATTAAAAATTAAACCTTTTCAATCAGTGATCCTTTAAATCCTTATCAGTATTACAATTATCGATTCAACAAAAAATACAGCTGCAAAGTATTTACCAAGTGACAATGTAAGGATCATAAAACAAGTGACCCATTCTTCTGCATGTTAGAAAGTTCTAATGAACATGAACATGATCCATAAAAAGAGAAGTAAGCACAAAAGTACTTTAGTGGTAAATTGGCAACTCGCTCTTCACTAAGTTTCATGCCACAGGTAGAAACGTAGCAGTAAATAAGTCCACTTTCCGCTCAGATTTTGCAAAGGTGTGTAAGAACCTTTTTTTTTTTCTCTCCCACAAAATTCACTCTTCTTAATATGAAAATATAACTCCTTCGCTCTTGGGATTCACTCCTAAAACAAAACAGTGATAATCAGAGCTGTGAGACACCCTTACACATTTTCCACCTCCCCAGAACACTTCAGAGTTTCCAAAAATAAAACTTGGAATGAAACATGACAATGATTTGCACACAAAGTAAAAACATTCAGAGCAGCGGGTTCCAGCCAAGTTTGCCTTCAAACAAAGTCTGAATACAAACTACAATATTTAACAGCAGGGCTGACTACAAGTATTCTCCACTCTCCCAAGACTGTTGTAAAGAGAGAACGGAGATGATGCAAAGAAAACAAACCCAACAGCCATGTGAACCTTTTACGATAAACTCCCTTCCAAAAATTTGTTCTAAAAAAATGCAGGAAAATGCTCACAGATTCCTCCCTCACTATTTTCAACTGATGGGAGCATCATCATGATTCAGAGATAAAATGCATTTCATGCAAGCAGTGAACAAAAACTCATAAACTGAACCTGCCTCTCACCTTCACTTTCACTTCAGAACTGAACTGCTGTGTGATTCACTCCAGGAATATGTCAAGATTCCTCTTGTTCACATGGTAATATAACTCCTGGTCTCTATGAATTCAAACCTGAGAAAGAAAAAAAAAGTAAATAAAACTGTGAGACACCCTTACACATTTTCCACCTCCCCAGAACACTTCAGAGTTTCCAAAAATAAAACTTGGAATGAAACATGACAATGATTCGCACACAAAGTAAAAACATTCAGAGCAGCGGATTCCAGCCAAGTTTGCCTTCAAACAAAGTCTGAATACAAACTACAATATTTAACAGCAGGGCTGACTACAAGTATTCTCCACTCTCCCAAGACTGTTGTAAAGAGAGAACGGAGATGATGCAAAGAAAACAAACCCAACAGCCATGTGAACCTTTTACGATAAACTCCCTTCCAAAAATTTGTTCTAAAAAAATGCAGGAAAATGCTCACAGATTCCTCCCTCACTATTTTCAACTGATGGGAGCATCATCATGATTCAGAGATAAAATGCATTTCATGCAAGCAGTGAACAAAAACTCATAAACTGAACCTGCCTCTCACCTTCACTTTCACTTCAGAACTGAACTGCTGTGTGATTCACTCCAGGAATATGTCAAGATTCCTCTTGTTCACATGGTAATATAACTCCTGGTCTCTATGAATTCAAACCTGAAAAAAAAAGAAAGAAAAAAAAAGTAAATAAAACTGTGAGACACCCTTACACATTTTCCACCTCCCCAGAACATTTCAGAGTTTCCAAAAATAAAACTTGGAATGAAACGTGACAATGATTCGCACACAAAGTAAAAACATTCAGAGCAGCGGATTCCAGCCAAGTTTGCCTTCAAACAAAGTCTGAATACAAACTACATTATTTAACAGCAGGGCTGACTACAAGTATTCTCCACTCTCCCAAGACTGTTGTAAAGAGAGAACGGAGATGATGCAAAGAAAACAAACCCAACAGCCATGTGAACCTTTTACGATAAACTCCCTTCCAAAAATTTGTTCTAAAAAAATGCAGGAAAATGCTCACAGATTCCTCCCTCACTATTTTCAACTGATGGGAGCATCATCATGATTCAGAGATAAAATGCATTTCATGCAAGCAGTGAACAAAAACTCATAAACTGAACCTGCCTCTCACCTTCACTTTCACTTCAGAACTGAACTGCTGTGTGATTCACTCCAGGAATATGTCAAGATTCCTCTTGTTCACATGGTAATATAACTCCTGGTCTCTATGAATTCAAACCTGAGAAAGAAAAAAAAAGTAAATAAAACTGTGAGACACCCTTACACATTTTCCACCTCCCCAGAACACTTCAGAGTTTCCAAAAATAAAACTTGGAATGAAACGTGACAATGATTCGCACACAAAGTAAAAACATTCAGAGCAGCGGGTTCCAGCCAAGTTTGCCTTCAAACAAAGTCTGAATACAAACTACAATATTTAACAGCAGGGCTGACTACAAGTATTCTCCACTCTCCCAAGACTGTTGTAAAGAGAGAACGGAGATGATGCAAAGAAAACAAACCCAACAGCCATGTGAACCTTTTACGATAAACTCCCTTCCAAAAATTTGTTCTAAAAAAATGCAGGAAAATGCTCACAGATTCCTCCCTCACTATTTTCAACTGATGGGAGCATCATCATGATTCAGAGATAAAATGCATTTCATGCAAGCAGTGAACAAAAACTCATAAACTGAACCTGCCTCTCACCTTCACTTTCACTTCAGAACTGAACTGCTGTGTGATTCACTCCAGGAATATGTCAAGATTCCTCTTGTTCACATGGTAATATAACTCCTGGTCTCTATGAATTCAAACCTGAAAAAAAAAGAAAGAAAAAAAAAGTAAATAAAACTGTGAGACACCCTTACACATTTTCCACCTCCCCAGAACACTTCAGAGTTTCCAAAAATAAAACTTGGAATGAAACGTGACAATGATTCGCACACAAAGTAAAAACATTCAGAGCAGCGGGTTCCAGCCAAGTTTGCCTTCAAACAAAGTCTGAATACAAACTACAATATTTAACAGCAGGGCTGACTACAAGTATTCTCCACTCTCCCAAGACTGTTGTAAAGAGAGAACGGAGATGATGCAAAGAAAACAAACCCAACAGCCATGTGAACCTTTTACGGTAAACTCCCTTCCAAAAATTTGTTCTAAAAAAATGCAGGAAAATGCTCACAGATTCCTCCCTCACTATTTTCAACTGATGGGAGCATCATCATGATTCAGAGATAAAATGCATTTCATGCAAGCAGTGAACAAAAACTCATAAACTGAACCTGCCTCTCACCTTCACTTTCACTTCAGAACTGAACTGCTGTGTGATTCACTCCAGGAATATGTCAAGATTCCTCTTGTTCACATGGTAATATAACTCCTGGTCTCTATGAATTCAAACCTGAGAAAAAAAAAGTAAATAAAACTGTGAGACACCCTTACACATTTTCCACCTCCCCAGAACACTTCAGAGTTTCCAAAAATAAAACTTGGAATGAAACGTGACAATGATTCGCACACAAAGTAAAAACATTCAGAGCAGCGGGTGCCAGCCAAGTTTGCCTTCAAACAAAGTCTGGATACAAACTACAATATTTAACAGCAGGGCTGACTACAAGTATTCTCCATTTTTCTAAGACTGATAAGACACTTTAATGAACTTTGTGTACCTCTTACCTTTACTTTTACTTCAAAATTGATTTGCAGTGTGATTCACTCCAGAAATATGTCCAACTCACTCTTGTCAACATGAAATTATAACTCCTTGACTATTGGGATTCGAACCTGTAACACATCAGAGAAAATCAAAACTGTGAGACTTGGTTCTACACTTTGCACTTTCCCATTTATCTAACGGGTCCAAATATGAACTATAGGATTACAAGTAATACCTTGAAGTGCAGTTCTCTTTTCTTAACCAGAACACTACAAATTGTTAGCCAAGAACTGCCGCCTTTTAGTTTTTGGTTGGAATGTCGCTTTTTTGGATGCACAAAACGTTGCAACCTGTAACAATTTACACAGGGGATATTAAATGAGAAACAAAAAGTTACATGAAATTATTGCTTAGTATTTTGGATTAAAAATTACCAGATGATCCGGTTTAGGAATAAGGTAAAACAAGGCTCAACCATGTGTTGCAAACAACTCACAAGTGACTAATGATAGAGAAAATAATTCAGTGACCTTTACTACATTACAAGTACACCCTGTTTTGCAGCATTCCACTTTTGAAAGGAGAAGTATTGTAGTCAACTGGACTATGTAACAACGTTTTATAGGTTATCTTATTTCCGCTTCAAATGAATTCCAACTTGCTTTCCCTTTCGAATGTGACGAAACAGGTACACAACTGAAGGTGTTAGAACCCGACAGGACGAGGCGTTGAAAATTCAGCAGATCACGCAAACTTTCTTTGAGGTTTCTGTTTTGAAGTGCCGATGAGCTCGACAACCCGGCCACCCGTCCGTGCGACTGACCAGCTAACTTTTTGCGAGCGCCAAGGTGTCCGCAATACGCCAGGACAATTTCACTTGTATAAAAAGTTTTGACATAAAAATTTTCGTCAAAATGAATGTTTACAAGAAATTCTAACTCTATCCTCTAGCCAAAACTGATCTCTCTCTTCTCGTAACATAAACAACAACAACATATCGTCTTTGTCAGTGTGGCCAACCGCACGCAACATTCAACCTCAACCTCTCACTTCTTCCAGTCTGAACCCCTTCAAATTTAATTTGTTTCGAATTAACTTACGTGAAATATAATTTCGATTAGCATTTAACTAAGTTTTTGAAAGAACGCAGAGTACATCAAGTGAGTCTGCTGAAAGTCAGTTGGCACGAGCTGTAAACACAAATTATAAGTCCCAAAGTACTTCATACTTCTATTTATTTGTACTTATTTTTGAAGAAGTCTGTCGGATGGTGAATATTTTCATGTCAATGCGACTCGCTTTGTTTGCCGACGGTGTAGTTTCAACGTTTTGGAGATAATGTATCTGCACCTCCCAACCTTTTCCTCTCCCATCACCCTTCCCTCAGTTACGTCAGTTAAGCGACGCTCGACGGAAAGCGTGACGCTCACGCCGCTCGGGGGTTGGATGAAGTGGCAAATTCTTCTCCAAATTCGGCAAAGTCTGAAAAATTACGCCCCTCCTCTCTTGAAATTAATTAATGGAGGAGTCTTAAAAAGTGACTCGTAGCCTTTGCCACTTTCTCTGCCACCTGAGAAGCGTGAGCTGAGCAGCGTGAGCGGCACGCCTTTCGTCGAGAGCTGCTTAACTAAATGTAGCTCTCGTCCGGAGTTGTGTTCCACCCCTTCCACTCTTGAGAGAGTGTCTGTAGCGTAGAACGCCGCCGATCAGTATCAGTCAGACCTTGGCGATGGCGGCAGAGGAGCATACAGTGCTCCAGTTCCCAGGGGAGAGGGATGGGGCTGCAGTGTTCTACTGTTCTTGTGGCGACGGGTATTTATATCATCGTCGGCGAGCGCCCCTGGCCGATGGTGACAAGGCCTTTACCTGCAGGGACACGGTTAACTGTGGAGGGAGGGCAAGATGTCGTGCCGATGACCGTGGCCTCCGAATTACAACGCCTCACACCTGCGTCCCTGACATGCACCGGGGCGCAACACTCAGGCTGAGGCAGCAAATTATTAACGCTGCAATGACGGTGCCTTTACGCATGGTTGGGGACGTCGTTCAGCAGAGACTAGTCGAGTAAGTACTTGCAGATTATGAGTCTACTTACTCGGCTTCTCGCGAGAGTAGCACACGGACTGCGTACTGCATAACCCTTAACCTGCATTATGTTTTAGACGAATGATAGTTAAAGAGTGTTGTTTAGCGATGTCCATTTGTATGGTGCCAGAATATATGTGTTACGCAAAGATTCGATTTTCCTGCGACCGTCCTCCTTGGGATCGCGCACACGCAGTCAGTTAAGCAGGCACGTCATAAGGGGTGGGTGGGAAGAGATGCTTGATGAGTTGATGAGTTGAGAATGCCCCGAACCAGTCTTTGACTTCAGAAAATATGCACGTTTTTCGGAGAACGCAAAATTGCTATACAAACTGAAAAATTAATGGGGTTCAAAAGGGAACGGCAAAATCTCAGCAGTGAGAATGGGTTGTACGTTAGTAGTGCTGTCAAGAAAGCAGGCCTTCAGCGACGCGTGTGGAGCTCACGGTCTTGCTGTCGTGTATGGTTTCCGTGGGGTGCAGGCGTGGGAGATGGTGCCAGAGTGGCGTAGGGGCAGGAAGGGAAGAGAGGGGCTTGGGCTGAGTCGGTGCGTGCGGACCGAGGCGCCAGGGGAAAAGCAGATATCGGAATTTAGAAATTTTCTATCGACGACGAATACAGGGACGGATCTAGCCGACTATCATGGCAGTGATTTTTCCTAAATTCAGGTGGTGGTGGGGGAGGGGGGAATCCCGCTGTATTCGTGCCAGGACTAATATACAATAGACCATTTCACTAACTCTGGGAAAGTGATTTCCGGTATTTTTGTTCTTCGAGATGTCGATACGTGCTCGGGTGAAATGGTCTATTGGAGTAGAACGAAGAGGAGGAGGGGGGGGGGAGGGGGGAGACAGCTGAGAGATGTGGCATGGCCAATGCTCCTTTTTGTTCGTGTTTCCAATTTTTCCGGTTTCGTCTTCAGAGCGCCACCAGCACTGCGCGTTCAGTTAGAACGCCATCTACTTGTGCGAGCGGTGTATGAGGCACGCAAGGGCGAGCGTCCACCACTCCCTTTGACTCTAAGGGCCATTCATCAAGAGCTCACCAATGAATTCGTTCATCTTGGACGCTCTCTTGTGGGTGATGGCGACGTACAGCTGTACCACGGCGTTGTTGGCCCCGCTCACATGTTGAGCTTGGTCTTCGCCTTCATGGATGTCATCCAGTGGATGAGTGCCACAGCTGAGGTTTTTCTGGACGGCACTATAAAAGTGACCCGTCATTTACCGGATGACTGCCAGCAAGTACTCTCAGTCGTCACCACCTCCAACGACAACGTACGTATGCCCATATCTCTAGACTGGAAACCCAAGTGTGTGAATGTCGCACACTTGTAGGTGTGCGAGGATTTATTCGTGCACTTGGCCGCTTAAACGTGTGAATTTTCCTAGGATATTCCAGATATTCTCACGTTTGCGAGTGGGCAAGTGTACGAATGAATCCTCGCACACCTACAAGTGTGCGACATTCACACACTTGGATTACCAGAGTACAATTTTCCGTTTGTTTTCAGTGCTAAAATGTATTGTGGCCGATGCACCGACGCTATTTTTTCTGTTTTTCCGTTTTAAAACCAGGACTCCGTAACTTAACATAACACGAATAACGAACGTAATGTAACGGAGAGAAATAGGTGTTGAGATAAAAGTTTAAGTTTAGTATTTTGAAATGTTTCCCAAATTATTCAGAAATATTGATCCGATTTGACTTGCCGAACCAACAAATTATTTCAAAGGTTCCTCAATAAAAGTAACAAGCTTAGATTACAGTTACAAGTGTAACATTATCGCTTAACGTAACTTTTCAGGCGCTTTATGTAATAAGTTACGGAGCCCTGTTCAAAACAGAAATGGTGACTTCGGAAATTAAGAATACTGTTCCTTAACAGCCTTTTAAAAAGTGTACTGAGTAATTATCACTGAACGGTGCGCGCCTTTCGCCCCCTCCCCCCTTTTCCCCCGGCAAAAACAAAATGTTTCCGAATCCGACCATTTTTGCCTTGCGTAGCACGTTCTGTCTGGCTGTTCTCCAGCTGTAGTCGGGCCGTAATTCGTGGGTGTGCTCCGATGTACTCCGTCTGTACTCCGAGTGGTGCCAAACCCAAGTTGTCGATCACTCGCGAGAGGGAGGAGGGGGAGGTGCTCTGCGCTTGTCAGACCGTTCGGATACTGGATACACGGAGCCGGGAGGGGCCCCAGGCTAGTGCTGTGCGAATCGAGGTTTTTGGGTCCGAATCGGATCGAATTTCTTCAAATCTCCTTCGAATCGAATTGAATCGAATCCGACCAAATAATTTCGATTCGAATCGAATCTTCCTTAATTCGCGCGCGAATCGAATCGAATGCAATTTTGCCCCCCTACAAGTTAGATTTGCTAAAAATTATATTTAAAAAAAATGCTTTAAAATAAAGTCTAGTAGGCCCACACATCTTTTCAAAGGCGCGCTTCCACCCTCTTCTTGTTGAAAAGCATGTTCTTAAAATTTAAGATTCAGTGGCGAATCTTAGCTGATTCGAAATTTCGAACCTTTCGATGCCGAATCATAACTGATTCGGTACCGAATCGAATCGAGTCCAGGCAGATTCGAATCGATTCGATTTCGAACCATTCGCACAGAACTACCCTAGGCCAGCGGGAGCGGCCTTTGACAGCATACGACGTGCGGGCCGAATGGGTAGGGCCTTAAGCTCGCACTTACACTGTAAAATTCTTACGAAGAAAAATCTTCGCAATAACGTTGCGAACAATCCGACTTCTTTTCAAAGCTTCATAATACGAAATCTTTCCCTCTCAAGCCTCGCCTTCCTAAGAAATTTATCCGCTCACTACGGTGAAAATGTTTCGTAATAGGAAGCAGCAAAATTCTTCGAATTCGAACATTGTGAACGCTTGCGAACTCTTTTCTTCGCAAGTTTTTTTTTACAGTGCATGCGTCCCCCATAGCACTGTCTTTTTCTCTCGGTGCCGCTTGTGGCCCGCGGACCTTTTGTCTGGGACCACTGCACTGAGTGCAAGCGGACACCTCTTCAATGGGCTTATCGATATTCGGCATGTTTAACATTTTCCAAAAAAAGCATGCCCCTTCTTACAGTGAAGGCGTATTAAGCACCCCAAATGACGAGTTACAGTGTACTCGCAGCACGCCCTCCGGACTTTTCCTCCTGCTTATGTCTGTAACATATCGGGCATTGTAGTAAAACGATTTTTTTCTACACTGGAAATCTAAGTGCACGAATGTGGCATGCTTCCAAGTGAGTGAATATCCAATCACACACTTCTAAGTGTCCGGCATTCGTACACGTGGGTTTCCTGTGCAGACTTGGGGCAGCAAATGTTTACTTGAAGCCAAGGAAATAAAAAAATGGCTAGTTTAGGG
>JAHWGI010000451.1:0-117500 GCA_029379305.1 Frankliniella fusca
CGACCGGCGTCTTGATCGGGACCACTACACTGCAATAAAGTGAAATAGAAGATGAAATATCGCCGGCAGTGCTTCGCAGCCGGGCGGGCCTGAGTGCGCGCCTATATTCGCCCGCGCGACGCTTGGTCGTGGCGAGGGATAATAATATCGCCCACTTCGGAAACTAAAAGCTAGTCGAAGCAGAGAAACTGTTCATGAGCTTGTAGCTGCGGAGTGTGTTTAATCTCCGCCGCAGCGCTAACTCGAGTCTTAAATCTGTTAGAGAAACGTGCGAGGTCGGAAAATGGAGCGTAGAATTTTCCATAGTGGCAAAGAGTTTTTTTCCTTTTTTTTTTTTTTGTATTTTCGAAAAACTTCTACACTATTCTCGGTAGAGGGGAATACTAGGCGAGTCGATTGTAGCTTTAGCAGAGAACATCAATCGGCTCGCTAGCTTTTCACCTATCACAAGCTATCAGCGGAAAACATTCTCCGGTTCGTATCGAGATGGCGTCTCGAACGACAACAACTCTATAGGCAGGGCGTCGTAACGTAACGAAACGGAATTAGAAACGCCTAAAAACGAAAATTAAATTCCAATTTCCCAAGCGTTTTTAAAGCGTTTTGGGCTTTCTGAAAGCGTTTTACGTGAGAAAACGTACAAAAAATTTTAAAAACGCTTCAAAAACACTTGGAAAATTGGAATTTAATTTTCGTTTTTAGGCGTTTTTAATTCCGTTTCGTTACGTTACGACGCCCTGTCTATAGGACTCTCGCGCTAAGTACCACCACTACTTCGCTTTTACTTCAAAAAACAATTCCGTGCATATCTTTTTTTTTTCCACCTTTCGTTGATAGGAGTAAGTGAATGAGTCCGCCTCAGTCGTCGCTGTTAGTGCTGCGAGGACTAATTGAAACATGTGTGGCTGTTCGCACGGCTAGTCCTGTTGTCAGCGGTGTGAAGCAGAGTGAGAGGAGTACGTTTCTCTCCCGCTCCCTCTACCCCCCCCCCCCCTCTCGCCGTCTAGATTCCGCGCTCTGCGGATTGTTTATAATGGTCATTATTTGACTGTGGTTTATTCTTCCCGCCGTCCGCCCTTAATCACTGCCGGGGTGGGGTGGGGTGCGGTGGGGCGGGGCGGGGCGGGGTGGTGCATGCCCTGGCGCCCGTCCAGCCGGCGGGCACCACCCGGGCGGGGCGGGGCGGGGCGGGGCGGGGCGGGGTGGGGCGGGGCGGAGCGGGGCGGGGCGGACTGTGCTGCCAGAAACTATGTTATCTCGCATGTTGGGCGCGGCAGTAGCGGCAGCGCGCCGATGAGTGTAGTAGTACTGTTGCACAGATTATCCTCCGCGCTGTGTGTGTGAGTGAGAGAGAGAGAGAGAGAGAGAGAGAGAGAGAGAGAGAGAGAGAGAGAGAGAGAGAGAGAGAGAGAGAGAGTCATGTGCTTTTAGGGAATCAGTGCGCATGGTCTGGTCATCGGCCGCCCCGGCGGCGGGAATGAGCGAGAGAGAGAGGGAGAGGGGGGGAACTGCGTGGTATACTGAGAAAATTGTTTTGTGAAGTTGATGGGCGGCCACGATGAAAATTTCCAGGCACAGTAGGACATATCCATGTTCGAATCTTTTCGTTACGTAGTGGAGCGCCTGCTTGGATTCAAAAGACATTTTCTTCATACCGCCCGAAAATTTTTTTATCGTCATTCTGCGTGGACTCTCTCCCGAGCAAGGGGGGAATTTCTATATCACATAAAATCATAGGAATGATTTTCTGGGTGCACCAGGCACGTGATAAGGGAGAGGGGGGAGGGAGGGGGAAGAGGAAGGGCGCTGTATCGAAAGTTGCCTACAGACAAAGGGATTGTAGCGCAAATTGCCTACGCTTCAGGCGGATCTAGGCACCGACACAGGGAATTGATGCCTGGGGTGCACGGGGGGGCTTCGAGTTTGAACCCTGTTGCGTATTTTTTGTTCAAGTGGTTTTGATTTTGCGGCCAGTTTACTGTCAATTATCGATTTTCCCGGAAACAGATATGTTACGACTCATACTCGGACATCTTATTGTTAGTTTTTCAAAAGTGATTGTGTTGAAGCTGTGTGCACCATTGCTGCTATTGTCGGCTGCCCTCCCCGCCCCGCCCCGCTGCGGAGCGGTACGTCTGGCGGGCCACTCTCGGCTAATGACGGATTAAACCGGACTTGACTGGGGCGATAAAAGGAGCGCGGTTTTCGTTCACGCCCACTGCGCCCTGTAAATAAAGGAAACTTGAGCAATAACTCTTGGCTCGTCAGCAGGGCTGCTCCTCGCTTGTTGGTAAGGCTGAACCGGGCCGAGCGCGCTTCTGTCTCTTAAAGGCTATCTGTTCTGAAGACAAGGCGATTAATCTACGCGTTGTCTCTCCCCTGCGCTCGTCTCTCCCCCCCCTCTCTCTCTTTCTCTCTCTCTCTCTCTCCCCCTCTCTCTCTCTCCCCCTCTCTCTCTCTCCCCCTCTCTCTCTCTCCCCCTCCCCCACTCATTTATTCGCATCCCACCCCGCATTTTGGTTGACTGTGTGTGTGTGCGCGCACGCGCGTGGTTTCCGTCTGTTTATTGTGTGTGTGTGTGTGTGTGTGTGACCTACTGCCACCCCTGCGCCCCTCCCTGCACGCATGACGCTTCGCATTAGCGAGTGAAGGTGCGACGCCTCAGGCTAGGCTGCGCAGATGGCGGCGGAGCGGGCGATTCCGTTCAGTTTTATCTCTGTTCTATCTCTGCTTTATTTCTCCATCTCTCTCTCTCTCTTTCTCTCTCTGAGTGTGTGCATGTATGTGAGGCTTGTGAAGGCGTACGCGAGAGAGAATAGCGCGGGGTCGTAGGGGTGGCTTTTTCTCTCACGTGCCGCCCGCGTGTTATTCCCCATCGCCGCTGCGATGCCACACGCCTCCTCTTTTGCCATGGAGTGCGTACTCTCATGCTTTTTGCCAATGTATATAGTTCTGGCCGCAGGCGACAACAACACGCGCGCAGACGTTTGAAGAAGAAAACAATTTTTTTTTTCAAAACAGAGATATAAATTAATAGGCTCTTAATTTTCGCTGTTATTGTCATTATTTTTCACTCTCTCCCTCCCTATATTCCTTCGTACATCTGCGCGTCGTGTTCTCTGAATTTCTCTTTTCCAGGGCCGTACACACCCTTTTATGACGCCGTAATGAAACACCCTCCCCCCGCTCCCTTCCCCCTTTGCCGGCCCTATACATCCCCCCCCCCCCCTCCCTGTTCTCGGTATTGGTGCGTCTCTCTATACTTATTGCTTCCGCCACGCCACGCCACGCCGGGACCCGCGGGGGCGCCAGGCGCCACTACTTTGAATGCCGAGCAGCAGGTCGCCGGTAAAATGACGTGAGCCGAGGAGGGAGAGAGAGAGAGAGAGAGAGAGAGGAAGAGAATGAGAGAGAGAGAGAGAGAGAGAGAGAGATAGCGACGTGGCGGGGCGGCCGACCAGCGAGATAGAGGGAGCAGCAGCAGCAGCAGGGGCGCTCTCAAACTGAGATGAAACGCTGTCTGATGAATTTGAACGCCGTAAACAAGGCAGGGCCCGGCGCCGCCCGGCGCTCCGCTCGCCTAGGACGCGGGGATGCGTGTGGAGGTGCCTATCGGTGGACTCGTGTCCCCCTCGCGCGCGCTGCTCACGCACTGCCACCATCATAGTTATTTCAGACGCGTCCCCCTTCGCTAGTTTCATTCGCGCTGGTTAATTTCGCGCGTCCCGACGTCCCTACTTCCCTTTTGCCGCGCGCGCGGGGTCGCACGTCGGCAGCCATGCTCCTGCCCCCCCTGGGGGGGGGAGGGGGGAGAGGCGGAGGTGTGAATAACGTTTGGACGAGGAACCGGAAACTATGTCACGACGGAAATTTCAGCTCAAACCAACATGGTGTACCAACCCAAAGAATGTGACTGTCGCACTCTTGTTGGGGTGTGAGTTCACATTCGTATGTTTCTGCGAGGTCCTGCTCGTGGGGAAATTAGCACTGTTTTACACTCTTAAACCCTTACATATAAAATGCTTGTATTACAAAGAATTCTTTGCTACTGTGATATGTAGCCACAATTTATTTGTAATACATAGAAAATTATTTGAAATTGAAGAAAAAAAATGTCTTTAGTAGTCCAAGGAAAATATTTTGTTGCAGAGGAAAATTTTCTGTGAGTCATGGTTGCGCAGAATTCTTTGTATTATTAAAAAAAAAAAATTGTGGGAGATATAAAGTGTGCCTCTACATGACTGCGAAAAAAAAACTCATACTTGGGGTGCACCTTAGTAGAGTACGACGTTTCGCACACTTTGAGTTGCAGTGTACGCGCGGGGCAGCAAAACGCGCCGTGGATTTGCTTGTTAGCGACGCCACGAGGTCGTTTTTATTCCTCTTTTTTTTTCCCCTGCCGCTTTGCCGAGAGGCGGGGTGCGCCTGTCCATTTCTCAGAATTACCTGAAATGTCGGTCAATTTGCATTGCAGTGTAAGGAGCAAGGCAAAGGGAGCGCGCTGCGAGGCTCGCTTGAGTAAACAGATAAGGCTAGGGGGAGGGGGCCCCGGAGCTTCTTTAAGATTTCTCGAATCCATTTCCGGCGCGCGTCTAAGAATCCTATTTTAAATGCATTTTTTCCCTTCCTCGCTCACCACTTTTCTCGTTGCTGCGGTTCCGGTCCGGTCCGCCCTGAAGACGGGAGGTGATGGAGAATGCCACGCCGAATCTTTTATCGAGAGAAATCTGAAAACTCGTGTACCGGCACTTGTATTCTCTGTCATTTCTTGGTTGTTGATTCCTTTACGGTTTTGAGGGATTTTTTCTTTTTCTTTTTTTAAGAAACGTTATTTTCCTTCCAACAGAAGTCTGTGCAACCTAAATATACCGGAAATCTCCTTGTATTTCTAAGATTTTTCGTTGTGTTTCAAATAAATAAAATTTGGCTTTGTATTACGGTTGCACAGGATTCTTTGTAGTACAAGAATTTTCTTTGTAAGAATTCAAGAAGCCTTTCCTTTGCGGGGAGAAATGTCTGGCTCCTTTGTGTGGACAAAGTGTGAACCATCCTCTGGCAGAGCATAAACGAAATATGAGTCGGAAAAAATAAGGAAATAAAGAAAAATGGAGTAACTGCCGTCTATTTACGACTGCAACGCGGTGTTTTCTATCGCACCGGCTGTGCCTAACATGGCAGTCATAAATTTTGCGTGTGTGTGTGTGTGTGTGTTGTGAGGCGCCGTGGCGCCAGCCCGGATGCTACAAAATTATTGTGCTTTTATGTTGTTGTTGTTGTCTTTCATAAAAAAAAAGAAAAGAGAAAAAAACTTTACTAAAGAATAGCCATTAACATTTTTCCTGTAATTTAGAATGTCCCGACACCTCTCTTTTGTTTGTTTCTTTTTAATCGATGAACCCGAAAAAAATTATTCTGAATAAGTTTTTATTTTAGTCCGATTTTTGGTCTGTCCTAACCCGACTGCAAACTGCATTTTGACAGTAAACTCAGCCTTAGTCGAGGGCGGGTGGCTGACCCCTGCTTTGGCCCGCGTTATGCGTATAGCCGGTCACGTGCCTGGTTTATTAGGGTGCACTCGATGGTGACGCCCTACCATCAGTCCGAGAGCCGAGTAAATGCACCTTCTGTCTCGTCGCTGTCGCCCGCGTACTCGTAAGTCTCGTCACAAAATAATTCGCAACGCTTGGAACTGTGAGTGGTCTTGCGGCTTTTTGTGTCGCGTAGAGTAGTTCCAAACGCCTGCAGATGCGGGGGTAGGCAACGTGCCGCGCGCTCGTGTGTGCTGGTTGCCTATCCCGGGGATCGCAGGAGGGCGAGAAGCATCGCCGTGCTCGATGCAAGAGATTTCTCTTTCTCTCTTCCTTCCTCTCTTTCTCTGTGTCTCTTCCTCCGATGCTTCGCTCCGGCTCCTTTAACCTGACCGCGCGTGCTATGTGCTGTAATGCGGCGACCTCCTCCGCAGTCCGCACATAGGAAAGCGAAAAGGGGTAAGAGGTTTAGGTTGGGCGGGGGTGGGGGTTGGGTGAAGGGATCGGTAGGGCTGAGTGAGGAGAGAGAGAGAGAGAAATAGAGAGAGAGAGAGAAATGAGAGACAGGCAGGGGCAGGATCTGCGAGCTAGACACGGACTTGCGTCGGGAAGTCTCATTATTCCAAAGCATGACGCCGTCCTTAGCCACGCCTCGTACGCCCGTCTGCGTGTGTGTGTGTGTGTGTGTGTGTGTGTGTGAGAGAGAGAGAGAGAGAGAGAGAGAGAGAGAGAGAGAGAGAGAGAGAGAGAGAGAGATACTGGTAGAGTGAATGTGTGTGCGGACACTTCGTTGTTTACACCTGTGAAGCTGCCGCTTGCATTTCTCTCGCGCGCGTTCATTTCACGTGCTGCATGTGCAGTGTAATAGTACTCCTCATTGCGCTGCTCGCTTTTTGTGCACCATGCAAAAAAATAAAAACAAAAAAAGCATTAGTTTAGTTTTGTTACAATTACTATCATTTTTCTTAGTTTTTTACCATTATTATTATTATTATTATTATTATTATTATTATTATTATTATTATTATTATTATTATTATTATTATTATTATTATTACAATAAAATGATTTGCTGAGTAAAAGTGGCTTGCAGTATGCACGACTTGCCCCACTTTTTATTTTTCGTCCCTTGGTGGTTGGCCCCCTGGTTGCGCGCGTGAGTGCCTCCTTTGCGCCGCACCCACTCGCCGAGACCCATTTTTGCCCCCATTTTACTCCTTTGGCGGCTCGGGCTGCAGCTGCACAGCTTTGCTCTGCTTATACACTGGTAAAAATAATGGGGAAATGGTTCAACTATGCGGCAGCAAAATTTCTGTGCGTGAAAATGGTTTTATTCCTCTATCTAAAAAAGATGGAAGCTTATTCCGACACCGGCGCATTGATGCTACTGTCGGTGTTTGCATTTTGCTTTCTCAGTTATTGATAAAATAATAATATAAAAATAAAATAAATAAAGAGTCTTTTTAACGACGGTTAACAGTGCTATTCCTAAACATAATAAGAAGCCGTAAAATGTCATTGTAAATTTCAGGGGAATTGACGCGCTGAGTAAGCATAAGTGCCTCATCGTTTTATCCGAGTACTCTTACCGACTCTTACTGTTTTTGCGTTACGGTTACGGCTGTTGTAGTTTTTTTCTCTTTTTGCTCATGCACGCCGTCAGAAGGCGCAATAAGCCGCCCGCCAGGCCAGCCTCTGTTAATTCATCACCAACGCGCTCCGATTGCCTACCCGCGCGCGCTATTTAAATGCGTCGCTACCCGGGGTGTGTCAGGCGGCGGCCGCGGACGGGCGCGGCGGGGCGCCTCATCACTGCGATAGGGAGGGACCCACCCGGCCGGCCGGCTGTGAAGCCCGCCCCGCCCCACCCCACCCCGCCCCGCCCCACCCCGCCCCGCCCCGCCGGATCGGGCCGGGTGGGGCCCGCAGCAGCAGCAGCGCATTCAACCCTCTCCTCTGAAAACACGTCTCTTTGAAGAGAGATAGAGGCGGTGCCGACCTCATGAATACAGATACGAGCTGATGTCCTGCGATTGGGGGTGGGTGGTGTGGTGTGGGGGGTGGATTGGGAGGGGGAAGGGGGGGATAAGGGGCACCGGGGGGGCGGGGGTAAGGTTGGGTTGGGGGGCGTCGGCTATGGGTCATTGTAGCGCGGCGGGCCTGGAGGTGAAGGTGGGAGGGAGAGGGGCGTAGGGGGAAGTGCGCGGCAGCTGGGGGTGAGTGAGGTCAGCCCGACTTTGAGGCGAGAACAGGGGCTGTAGTGTGGTGGGTTTTAGAGGGCAAGAGAGAGAAAAGGAGAGGGAGAGAGAGAGAAGGAGAGAGGCGCTGGCGGCATGCAAACACACAAACACACGCGGAAATGGTTACACGTTGCCCCAAGACTCGCCAAGGCCCCACTGGGGGGCATTTCAGGTGAACACACATGCGGCGCGTGCAGCGGCGCGCGGCCCGCTGAGTGCGAGTTTGTGTAGGTAGGTATGTGGGTCAGGCCGGGGATCCTGTGTGTGCATGTGAGAGTAAACGTGAGAAAGAGAGAGAGAGAGGGAGAAGGGTGGGGGATATTTCAGAACCGGAAGAGCCTGCAGATACGATGCCGATATACATATGAGATAAACCCACGGTCGCTTCGATACGAGAGACTACCCTTCACACTTCAGTCTTATGGACATTTTTATTCTTATGAATGTGTTTTTGCACATGCTCAATGCACGTATTTTTTCGAAAATGCAGGCGTGAACGAATTGTTTACAGTCAAAACCAAATCGTTTAAATTTGCGTATTAAAAACTAAATACACTGAGTAATGTCAAAAAGAAAAGAAAAATTGGTCCAAATTTTGAATAAAATTATCTGTAAGTATGTACCACATGTATTTTTTTTTTTTAGGATAATCTCAAATCCCTATTTCAGCTTAAATCGGACTTCATCCGTGAAATAAAATAAACGTTCTCGTCGTGTGGCTTTTGTGTTTTTTCGGTGGGATTTGGGGGCTAGGGAGGCTGTGGTGGAGTGGGGGGGCAGAGAGAGAGAGAGAGGGAGGGAGAGAGAGAAAGCGGCAAGGGAGCAGAAAAAAGAGGCCCAGAGTGTGTGGCCGGGTAATGTGTGACACAAAGAAATTTAATTAGAGAAGCAAAGTAATTGGAGCGCGGTGGCGAGCTGTTCGAAAACTCTGTGTACGCCCGTGTGTGAGACAGGGGAGGGGGGAGAGAGAGAAAGAGAGAGAGACAACGGGAGATTTCGTCCCCATCTTCTTCAAAGTGAGACGCTGTCGCGTTGTGTTTTGTCTCTGCGCCGTATGACCCGGCCGACACAAAGCACATGGCGCACCGCAAGTACAACAGAAACACAACAAATTAAATAAATAGGCCTTCATCATTCTCTATGACGGACATCAGCGACAGCCCCAAAGCGACATATGCATGTCGTTTTTCATTCGCATTGAAGAAGAGAGTGCGAGTGAGAGGAGAGAATGAGAGAGAGAGGGAACGGGTCGTGCTGCCGCCCGTTAAGATATGCCGCGGCCGCTTGCTCTGTCCCCCTTATCGCGAATTATTCCCCCCGCTTCAATTTTGCCAGGGATTGATGCCTTTATGCTTCACTCTGTCCCCCTTTCTCCCCCATCCCTTTTCTCTCTCTCTCTCTCTCTCTCTCTCTCTCTCTCTCTCTCTCTCTCTCTCTCTCTCTCTCTCACTTTAACTCTCTCTGTCTGCCCGCTCCTACCTTTTTTGCGTTCTGCACGTTTCGCTCGGGCAATTTCACGCTCGTCTGTCGCGAGCAGCGTGGCGTGGCAGCATTATCAGCAGGCAGCGTGACCGCCAATTGTTTGAGTGAGCGAGAGAGAGAGAGAGAGAGAGAGAGAGAGAGAGAGAGAGAGAGAGAGAGAGAGAGAGAGAGACAGATACAGAGAGATTGGGCGAAGGGATTGGAAAGAGTGAAAAAGATACTTGATATATAGCAGGAGTCTGGCTGGCCGGCAGAGTGCCACTCACTTCCACATCCCTACGAGTTGTACATATGACTTGCGGCGTGCCGGGCATGGTGGGTACATGTTGGGGGGGGGGGGGGGTTATGGGCGCCATTGTGCAGTTCCTCTTTTGCCTCTCGCCTGTGTTTAGAGAACTCTTTCTTCTAACTTTCCATCAGCAGCTGTCGTGGGGAGAATGGCGTTTGCAATGTGCCGCTCCACATCACGTCACTTATTACGTATGTTTTTTTAACGTGAAGAACTAGCTATGAGTAATGTTTGTTTTCACAAAGTCATTCCGCGCGGTATTGTGGCTGAAAATAATTTCAAAATATTTACCCTGTTGTCTTTTCCTTTTCTGTCTCAGGTACGTGTGACCAACCGCCTGTACGGTGCAGAATACCCATCTTGTGAGGAGTGCGGGGGCGTTTGCATCGCACTGCTCAGCATATAAAGTGAGAACCTTTTCTTTTCCTTTTTATGATAATTTTTATTGAAATTTCGCATGAAATATACGGTGTCGCGATGTCGCATTCAACACGGTCCAACACGCCGCGCGTCGTTATTTTACGCGGCAGAATTATGAACCATGGGAGGGGGAGAGGAGTGGGGTTTGCGGGGGGACAAAAGCCGTTGGGGGGGGGGGGGGCAGGGGAAAATGGGGGTGGGGGTGGGGGAACTCTTGGTGGCGCCGCGGTGGAGGCCCATCGCTGGTAGCAGGATGGGCGCGCCGCTACCCCCCCCCCCCCCTCTTTCCCCCTTTCGGCTACATAGGTGACGAGAATAAAGAGGTCGTTGGTGTCTCTCTCAATCACCGTTTCCCATCCGCTCTCTCTCTCTCTCTCTCTCTCTCTCTCTCTCTCTCTCTCTCTCTCTCTCTCTCTCTCTCTCTCTCTCTCTGGCGCGCGCGCGCTCGCTCGCTCTCGCACTCTCGGACCAGCACCTCTCTCTCGTTCTCTCTCATTCGCCCTCTCTCCTGCTCGGCTGGGCTCCTGCCGGGGCGCCAGATTTGGCGGCGACTCAAATCGATGTCGCGGTAGGCTGTAGTGCGCGCGAGGGGGGGGGGGGGGGCACGGGCCCCGCAGGGGGGAGCCCCGCCGGGGGAGGATCGGGCATTATCTTAAGTGCTTTCCGTTAATCTAGATTGAACTTGATCCAGGAAGAATGGTGGTAGGCCGTTTTGCGGGGGGCATTATGAGTGCTAAATCGCAAGGATTGCGCCTGCCGCTCGCGCCCGCCGCCCTCCGGGGACCTCTGGAAGCCTCGCCGGTGCAAGGTGTGTGAAAGAACACCGTGGGTGAAAAAAGTAAAGATTCGGCACTGAAAACTCAAGTGTGCGTGAATCTCGCACGTTTGTGGATGTGGACACTAAATTCTTATATACATTCACTTAGATTTTTTTTCGCGTGCTCAGCTTTTGCACATTTTAATGCGCAATTATGACCCATTTTTCCAAATTGCGCAAAAAATATGCAATTATTGTCCATAAGTGTGTATGTAAAAAATGCATAAGTAGAGCATGCACCAAAAAAAAATCATAGGGAATATCATATAAAATGTTCATCATAATAAGAATTTAGTTTGTGGCAAATGTTATCCACACACTTCTCTCTACATATATTTTAAATTCTGAGTAAAATTGTAATCCTTTCATATTTGTGGGGCGAATAATGAAAATTCCTACACAAACAAGTTTTCTTCAACGGTCAATAACGATTAGGCCTACTGCGGTCGTAGCTCTACGATTCCTTGTAGTAATCGCCAAGTAGTAATAAATTTACGAATATTTTTCTAACAGTGATACCCCTAAACACAGTGATGGACCCCTCGTGTTTGCGATTGTAAATCATTCACTCACTTATAGTTCTCCTGCGCACCCTCTTCCTATTCCCTCAGGTTCCGTTTCGATCGCAATCTGTCACAATTATTACGTCCCCGCTGCAAGCAGCACAAACTTTCTCGTTTGCCGGCACGGCCGTGTGGTCCAGATGTGTTATTGTGATGCTGGTTGCGAGACGGCGTGCGTGGTGGGGCGGGGTGGGGCGGGGCGGGGAGCCAGTCCCGGGTCGGGTCGGGGCGAAAGCAAGTGAAAGGTGATGGGGGAAGAATGGGGAATGTTGCTATGCGGAAGGAGCTCAGCCAGCGGCCCTGGTCGGGATGGGGTGGGGCGAGGCGGGCTGGGCGGGGCAGGCCCTTTGCTGGGCACTCAACCCGACTCGTTGTCATTGTAATTGTTCCCTGGAGACGTGCAGAATTCACAAGTGCCACCTCCGCCCTTTCCCCGTCTCTCTCTTTCTCCCCCACTGCTATCTCTCTCTCTCTCTCTCTCTCTCTCTCTCTCTCTCTCTCTCTCTCTCTCTCTCTCTCTCTCTCTCGCTCCCTCTCTCCCCGCCTACCGGGCAGGACCCGGGGAAAGGGTTGAAGGATGACGTGGGGGCAGGGGGTCGAATCACACGAGGGGTTCGGAAAACGGTAGGGGGTTCTAGAGGGATGGTAGAGGGGGGGGGAGGGCGTCAGTGTGATGGAGGAGAGAGAAGGGAGGTATTCAGAGCAAAGCAGAGAGGTCAATCACTACAACGTGGAACCTCTGCACCCCAACCCGACCCGTTCCATTTTACAAGGAGACCGAACTCGTCCGGTGATCTGCCCCCGTAGAAAATTTTATTCCGTTTTGATTTTTTCTTAAACGAAATTTTTGAAATTTGATAATCTATGTGGCTTGGAAATCGTTTCACCATTCGCGAGAAACTTGCGTTATATAACGATGTGTGTGTGTACAGAGAGAGAAACATTAATTAACCATTGCGAGTACGTGTGCCTGTAGCACCTCCGTGCTGAAAGGCAGGCGGCGGCGGCGGCGCCGCCGCGGGCCCAACAAGAGGCGCATGTCTAAGCACCGACACGGGGCTCCGGCAAGCAGGCTATGAATGCCCCGCCCCGCGCCGTGCTGCCCCCGCGATGTGTTTCAAAACATGTTTGGGGATGATGGAGGGTCCATTGAACGCCCTGGCCCGGCGCTGCCACCGTGCCGTGTGGGAACGGCAGTGCAAGGGTTTGAAGAGCCCGCCCCGCCCCGTCCAGCCCGGGGGGCCCGCCAGAGCCCGCCCCGCCCGCAGGGAGCGGAAACGAGAAAGAGCGAGAGAGAGATGGACAGAGATGTAGGATGGGTCTGACGAGAAAGACAGAGCGCGCAAGCCTATATACAGATGCTTCGCGCCAGCGAGGCTCATGGATGGGTGTGGCGGGGTCGGCCGACCCTAACATACTGGAGGGCTCCGCCTCGAATTAACGAAGATCCACAATCAATCCCCTTCCCTCTGATCCTACAACCGCTCTCTCTCTCTCTCTCTCTCTCTCTCTCTCTCTCTCTCTCTCTCTCTCTCTCTCTCTCTCTCTCTCTCTCTCTCAGTCCATCTCCCTGTCTGTCTGTTAGTATGTCTTTTATGTGTGAGCGAGAAAGAGCGAGGGAGAGGTAGAGAGAGAGAGAGAGAGAGAGGGGGGGGGGAGAAGGAGGGGGAGCGTAGGGAACGGGACGAGAAGAGGGATCGGGAGAGTAGTAAAGGGGACGTACCGCGAATTAAGAGGTGCCATTAGGCGGTGCCGTGCTGCCGCCGTGCTGCCGCCGTGGTGCCCGCTCCCAGAGGCACTCACTCACCGCCCGCGGGGGCTGGGCTGTGCTGGGCTGGGCTCCGGGGTGTGGGTGCGGCTCCGGGCGCGCGCGGCTCCGGGGGGGTCGTGCGGGTTCCGGGAAGCCACGTGGGGTCAGCAGCAGCGGCGGCAGTGATGCGCGCGGCTGCTCAAACATCTCTTTATCTCCCTCCACGACCACTACACCACGACCACTACTGGGTGTGCGCGTGCGCACTCGAAACTCGAAGGGTCCGAATGTCGTTTAGTTGAAGCCACGCGGTTGAAACCATTATGATGCCCAGGTTTTCAAGAAGTTGCGGGAAAACCAAAACGATACAATTTATGTTTTCCAAAAAAATTTTTTTTACCCATACGAAAATCCTAGAGCCCATGAACCAGGACGAAGGTTTTTTTTCGTCTTATCGTCTTTTGCTTGTGAGATGAGAGGATGTGTTCGCTTTCAAGAAAGTGAGTGTAAAAGATATTCGCTCTCACTTGGCGGTATGCGGATAAAAAGTTCGGTCTCTTGCTGGTGAATGTTTGTGAGTCAGGTGATACTCTTTCTCAGACCTGTACAAGTGAGCGCAGTTTATTCGCTCACCTGTTGCAAGTAAGCGAAGAAAAATACGCTCGCCTAGCTCATCTGCAAGAGAGCGACATTATTACACTCGGAACTTCAATGCAGGGCGAAGAGAGATAGGTAGCGCATAATGTTGGCCAATCCAAAATTTCTTATACATTTTTTCTCGGAACCAAAAAACTCCTCGCGAAAGAAATTTGACAACCAATAACTACATTAGCAAAAAGATTGCAACTGCGGCAAGTATTACACAGAATTTCTAAGAAGGCCCAACTCTCAAACGATGCCGGTTAAAATTGATCCCAAGGTATCAGGTGATTTCTTGTGATAGATTTTACTTTAATTTAACCAAGAGGGAATTTTAACCGGCACAACTTTGGTTTTGTGTGGAAAACTTCGAAAAATAACCGCAATTTTCGCGGACTCCACTCTGGGTAAAATGGTCCAGAAAATTTGCGGTTGATTACGGTCTCATTAGTCGCAGTGCGGGGACCGCGTTCGTCTGTCCCGTGCGTGCGTCGGGTTATATGGGGGTGTAGGTGGGAGGGGGAGGGGCGTTTTTATTGGACTGACGCAATTCGAAGAGCTGTCTGTCAGGCCTGCTGCCCCTTCCGCTCCACTCCTCGCCTAATTGCAGATGGCTCAGTATAAAGGCGGCGGCTGGTCCGGCGGCTCTCTGGACCCGGCAGGAGGAGGCTGTGCGCCGGGAGATCGAGGCATCGGGAGCGGGGCCATCAACATCGAGTTAGTATGGCAGTAAGGATCGCCCCCTAATCGTGTGCGTGTTTGACCACCACGCGTGTGTTTGCTTGTGCGTGCGTGCGCGCGTATGTGTGCGTGCGTGTATGGGTGTGCGTGCGCGTTTCGGCGTGTCAGGTGTGTGGGGGAGGGAGGGACGCCCCCTCCACGGCGCGAGAGTGGGTCGTGAGAGGCCTCCTTGTGTAAAACATTTATGTAACCCGTTGATGTAAACCACCCTCTGCTACTTTCTCTTCCTCTTTTTCCTTTCCGTTCTCTCTCTCTCCCACTCCCCTCCCTCTCAGTACGCGGAAGGAAAGAACACAGAGATCAAGGATCAAAGGGGAAAACGATAAGGTATCAGTGGGAAATCATGTAAAAAAAAAAAATTTAAAAAAAGTTAATCGTCATGATGAGTATAGTAGTAGGGTGGGTTGGAATTTGGAATGCAAGCGTTTAAACCAAGGCGGAAACGACTCAGAAATTTTTGTACACCTCGCAATTCCGTATTGTTAATTTAAAAAATCAAAAATATTTAGACAAATCTCGGCAAATTCAGAAAAATTCGTAAAAATCATAAACAAATGGGGATGTCCCAGAAAATACACGCACATCTGATTCAAATTATTCTCTCAATTACATGATTAAATAGGATTTTTAGTAAATTATTGTGAATGATTTCTATTTATTCCAAATTATTGGAAATTAACTTGCAATAATGCAAAATAATCACAATTATTTCAATTATTTTTTAAAACTTTTCAGAAACAAATTTTGCTTTGCATATGAATGGGTGGCGTGAAAACATAGAAAATTTTTGCGGCAGTAAACCTCCCGAAGGAGGTTGCGGTTCCCGCCAGGCACAGGGCTTTTACCCCCTGTGGCAGCCAACTGCTTCGGTGTTCCATGGGAACCGGCGCTTTGCTGACTGCGATCCTATCGCGCAATTCGACAGATTTGATCCCCGTACCACCATTGGCCTACCCCTAGAGGTACGAGCGGTGTCAAGAGCGTTAGACTTCCTGATCCCAGTTTCAGAGGCCTTACCTCAGAGGGGTACGCGGGATTCGAACCCACAACCCCGAGTGCCGACACGTAGCCAGAACAGGAAGCGACCCAACGCCCAGAGCCACCGAGCCAACGGCGGTGAGACGTGTTTAACTTCTATTTGACCTGCCTTCCAGCTGCGGCCAAAGGGAATGTCAAGCGCGAAAAATACTTTCCCGAGTGGGAGTCGAACTTCGGACCACTCAGTTCGGTGTTGAGCGCTCTACCAACTGAGACACGATGCCACGATGACTGTACAGTGCGACGGGTTCGAGTTGTATTTGCCCTGTCCTCCTGGCTGGAGGCTGCAGGATACGCGGCAAATACGGCTCGAACCCCCCAGGCTAAAGTTACCATGAGCATTACCATGGCCACGGCCTGCCATGGCCACTGCCCATGGGTAAAATGGCCATGGTATTATGCTCATGGGCAGACCATGACCAGGCCATGGGCAGGGCATGGCCATGGCCAGAATAGCCCATAGACTGGCCATGGCCAGAATAGCCCATAGACAGGCGATGGCCATGGTCATAGCCGGTGCCATGGCCACGTGTACCAAAGGCAAGTATGAGGTCACTTATTAAGTTTCCTTCTAAGTCCGAGATAAGATTAGAGTATGTCCCAGGGGTGTAAAAATCGAGACAAGACCGATGCCGCTGTTAGTTTTTGCCTAACTAAAGCCGTTTCTGAGTTATGGGACACACAAAATTTCACTTTTCCAGAAAAGTAAATTTGTTTGATTCCTGAAGCGGAGGAGGCTACATACAAAGTTTCGCCAGAAAATTCCTATAAATGCAGGTTTTATAGGCATTTAAATTATCATACGGCCCATGGCCTCACCATGGCCACATGGCAATGACCACACTATGGCTATCTTTACCATGGCCATCATCTGCCCATGGTGATGCTACGACCATGGCCATGGTCTGGCCATGGGCTCGGACCATGGCCACTGTCTGCCCATTGTGTGGCTATGGCCATGGCCATGGGCCACGGATGGCCATGGACCGTTTTACCATGGCCAGTAGGATGTCCATGGTAATCGAGCAAGTGGCCATGGTAAATTCTTGGCCGCGACTATGGCCACCATGGTAACTTTAGCCTGGGCCGTCGCCCTGTACAGTCATCGTGGCGTCGTGGCTCAGTTGGTAGAGCGCGCAACACCGAACTGAGTGGTCCGAAGTTCGACTCCCACTCGGGAAAGTATTTTTCGCGCTTGACATTCCCTTTGGCCGCAGCTGGATGGCAGGTCAAATAGAAGTTAAACACGTCTCACCGCCGTTGGCTCGGTGGCTCTGGGCGTTGGGTCGCTTCCTGTTCTGGCTACGTGTCGGCACTCGGGGTTGTGGGTTCGAATCCCGCGTACCCCTCTGAGGTAAGGCCTCTGAAACTGGGATCAGGAAGTCTAACGCTCTTGACACCGCTCGTACCTCTAGGGGTAGGCCAATGGTGGTACGGGGATCAAATCTGTCGAATTGCGCGATAGGATCGCAGTCAGCAAAGCGCCGGTTCCCATGGAACACCGAAGCAGTTGGCTGCCACAGGGGGTTAAAGCCCTGTGCCTGGCGGGAACCGCAACCTCCTTCGGGAGGTTTACTGCCGCAAAAATTTTCTATGTTTTCACGCCACCCTTTCATATGCAGAGCAAAATTTGTTTCTGAAAAGTTTTAAAAAATAATTGAAATAATTGTGATTATTTTGCATTATTGCAAGTTAATTTCCAATAATTTGGAATAAATAGAAATCATTCACAATAATTTACTAAAAATCCTATTTAATCATGTAATTGAGAGAATAATTTGGATCAGCTGTGCGTGTATTTTCTGAAGTCATCCCAAACAAATCACAACATTTCTGGTAAAATTACAACAAAAATTTAGAAAAGTTCAAAATAAATTCATAAGAATACAAATTTAAAATTTAAAATTACGGATTTTTTTTTGTCTTCTAAAATTTAAAGTTGTTTCGCCCTCGGCTCAAACACTGTCTCGTCACAGTTCTTCCTTTGCTCGCGCTGCGATCCAGTGCCTCGGGTATCGGGCGCCCTGGTACATACATACCCTCCCGCGTACCCGGCGGCGCGGCCCGGGGCGGCGCCCAGGCGAGGCAAAGCTTTCCTCCGCGAATCAGTGCAGCTGCTCCGATCTGTGGCCGTAGGGGTCGGGCTGCGGGGCCGCGGGGCCGCGGGATCCGGACCGGGGCGCGCAGCCAATGTTCGTCGGATGCCGAATTGCACGAACCGCACACAACTTGATCTGGCTCAACTCTGCCCCCGCCAAGTTTGTGGTCTTGGAATCGACAGCTGCCGCCGGGGCGAGCCGGGGCTCTGACCAGTGCGCCGTGGTGCTGCGGCCTCCCCTGCGCGGCCCTGAGATCACCCCGTCGTCGAAGAAATTACCCCCGGGCTAGATCATACAGAGCTGTGATTTTACGACCGGTAATAATTTTCGCACGACGATTTTACCGAGGGGCAGTCAACCCATGTTTGTTTGTGTCGTTTGTGTACAGTTACTTTGTATTTTTCTTGCATTTCTTATGTACTTTTCGGTATTTTTCTTGTATTTTCGATAAGTAGTTTGATGAATTACCTCGCATTCACTTTGTATGTTTCTTGTATTTTATTAGAAATACACGAGTTTTTCTGTGTACACGATTTATCGAGTTGGACTCGCCGTGGATTTTACCCCACTGACGTTGCCTCGGAGTAAAATTATCGTATATGTATTTCAGCCCACGTCGAAGAGACGAAAAGGGGCTAAGAAATTATCGTGCGATGATATTGCCGAGGGGTTGAAATCATCGTTTGATGATTCTTCCTTCCGTACATGAGGGTTAGGATTATCGCGCGATGGCTTAAGATCTCTGTACAGACTTCCCTTGCCACCAATTTTCTTGAATCAATTTTCATTTATTTTCTTGCAAAAAGGACAACCTACAAAGTTGCTTGAGGTTTCCTTGCATCTCTCTTCTTCTTCTTCTGCCTCTGCTTTTACCCCTCTCTCTCTCTCTCTCTCTCTCTCTCTCTCTCTCTCTCTCTCTCTCTCTCTCTCTCTCTCTCTCTCTCTCTCTCTCTCCCCTCTCTCCCCTCTCTCCCCTCTCTCCCACTTTTCTTCTCGTTCAGTCTCTTCTAGAGGAGTGTGTATGGCATATTGACGTTTCGCCGATAAGTCTATAAGGAGCCCGATGGATGCTCGCTGTTACGTGTCTCTTTTCCTCCCCCCTATCCCCCTCTCTCTTTCTCTCTCCCCGCCCGAATCTTTGCGTTTGGACGCGTCTGGGAAGGTGGCAGCAGTGGATTTCCTTTTCCGCAATGCTGATCATTATGGACTGAGCTAGCCTGGCGCAGCTCCATTCCCCCTTTGGGGATTAACAGGCAACTAGTGCGGTATTTTTTTTTTTTTTTTTTTTTTTTTTTTTTTTTTTTTTTTAATTTTATTTTTTAGATACAAATTAAGGGTACCGTAAGAAGAAATGTCACCATGTATTATGCTTGAATTGTGGATATAACTAACTCTGTAGCATTTAGAGCATGCAAAGATGTCTCTCGGTCTCTGAGTGTGTGTTCTTATAATGCTACACGGAGAAAAAAGATTAGGTCGTGCAACAGAACTTTTCAAAAACGACCTTCCCAAACATTCTCGGTAGTTGTCCTCAAACATTTGGGTGCCCTGCCGTATCATTCAAGTGCTGAGATGAAGTGATTATCAGGGTGGGACTCAAAAGTTCAGGGACAACTTCCTAACACCGTTTAGGTACGACTTTATTCAAAGATTGCATGTTCGCGTTACAAAAAGACTGAGCTGAAGTTGCAGAGCGAAGAAGGAGGAAAAGGCGGAGCAGGATGCTAAAATATTTTTCCGCCTTATTAAGATGCGTTGAGCTACTATCCTCTAATTCACTTATACTTTTTTTCTTTTTTTTTTTTTTTTTTTTTTTTTTTAAGGGTTTGAGTGGTGCAGTTGAAAATTAAACTAAACTACGGTGGAGCACTGTAGGCCCCACTGCTTGTTGTGCGTGACCCGAGCGGGGCGGGGCGGGGCGGGGCGGGGCGGGGCGGGGCGGGGCGGGGCGGGCGACGGCAGCGCCCACAGCGGACTACATTTGCCGCGTGCCTCCTGTTTGGCTGACGTCCAGCAGGGCGGCTGCAGGAGGATAGAAAGGGAGATAGATGCGCAGCAGGGATTGATCGCGTTGGGATAGGAAGGAGACCGCACACAATCAGGATAGAACGGCAGAGTACGAGGGAAAAAAAATCGAGGACCACCGCGTCGGACAGAACGCTCTATATACGCTCACCGAAATACGCACCACCGATAACCTTTGGGCTCGAGGGTGTCTGCTGTTTGATCTTGAGGCGGGGGCGGGGTGGGGCGGGGTGGGGCGGGGTGGGGCGGGGTGGGGCGGGGTGAGGCGGGGCGTGGCGGTAGGTTCGCACGCGGAATCAGATATGCGCGGCAAGGCGGTGTACCACTTGCCGGGTTTAATGTCTCGGAACGCACAGCAGCAGCGACACGATAGAAACTTGCCCATAAATTCGAGGATAATGTGTGTGTGTGTGTGTGTGCGCGCGCTCGCGTGTGTTTGTGTTTGTTGCGGTGGCTGCTAGAGGAACGCCTCCTTCACGCGCGCGCCTATGCGCGTATGTGTGTGTGTGAGAGGGAGAGCAAGAGAGAGTGTATGTGTGTGTGCATGGGTTGGAGAGGGAGATGGGAACCAAGAGGGAGAGAATGATGAAGTTCTGGGAGGATGAGGTTATATTGCCGTTGCTGCTTGTGGCTGATACGGAGGGGCCAAGCCAAAGGTTGTATTCACATATTCAGGGCGAGCTTTTCTCAAACCAATGTCGGTTTTCATACCCTTCAATATTTGTTGAAGTGCTGCGTAGGATTAACATAGTTTAAGAATATTTTTTTTGAATAAAATAAATAAAATAGACCCGTTAATGTGTAATAATTGTTTTCCGCACACCTGCGCACTTTTGTTTGAACGTCGGTTATTACTTTCGAAGTATTTTTTCCGTACTTTGAAAAAAAAAAAAAGCATTTCGTAATTCAGCTGGAAAGATCTGTGAATTTTGTCAACGACCTGACTGTTAATTCACTTTTCATTCGTGTTCACTTATAAAAGAATTCCGTAACTTTACAAACTTTATCTGTTGTTGCGAGATTTTTTTCTTGTTTTTCTACAAAATCTTGCAACTAATATGAAAAAATCTCTCATTTCATCATCATTTTTTTCCCGTTTCATATTTGTTTGCGATGACATGACACGCATGCCCACACCCACACACTGGCTCAGTGCAGCAGTTCATTACGCGTTATCGCGTTATGGCTGGCCGCACTGCAATGTGCAGCGGCATAACGAATGCGGCCCTGCCGAAAAAGGCCTATACGTGCCGTGCGCTTCTTTGTTCCACATCCTCATCACTCTCTCCCTTTCATCCTCCCTCTCCATCTCTCTCCCTCTCTCTCTTTTCCCTCTTTCTTTCTCTATGCGTCTCTCTCCCTCGCACACACATCTCCGTCGTCGCCTCTACCACGTCAAAGTGGAATGTTCCCTACAGCTCTTTGTCCCCTCCTCGCTCCAATTCCCGGTATCCCAGATTTGTCTTTTCTTTTCATCCTTTGTTGTCTGCATAACGCTGCGTGGCACCTTCACGAATATATTTATTCCTCAGTTTGAACGTATATATATATATATATATATATATATATATATATATATATATATATATATATATATATATATATATATATATATCGTCACGGGTTGTATCTCCTGCACTCTCGGCACTCTCTACTGGAAACCCGCAGTTTTGGACTGACATTCGCACTTTATAGAACAAGGCGAATGGGGTGTAAATTTTCCTAGAAAATTGGATACTCTTGAGAAAGTTGGAAGATTAACACCCTCAAGTGTGTGACATTGACACTCTTGAGTTTCCAGTGTGCATGGGAAGCCTGGGTCGGCCGCCCCGCGCTTTAGCGCTCGTGACGCGGGAGTTTTATTGTGCGCGTGATGAAAGCCCGGCCCGGTTCGGGCGCAAAGTGACTCGCGATTGACCACCACAATGGAGCTGTGCAGCGGCGGAGCAGAGAGAGAGAGAGAGGGGGGGGGGGGGCAAAGGAATATTGGCAGGAGATCATCCAATTTTGTGTTTCAGGCTGCCCGCAATTCACGCTTCGCTCTCCCACACCTTCCCCCGGGTAGTGAGGGTGAGCGCGCACACAGCGTATGTGTGTGTATGGGGGGGGGGGGGGAGGGGGGGGGGCTGAGTGCAGACGTGGTGCAGTACCTCATCGCTGCACAGCCTGAAGAGTTGCGGTGGTAAAGCTGTTCATCATCGAAAAGCCACTTAAGTGTCGGTATGGTATGGGGAAAAAAACTAATCGAAAATCGCAGTGAGAAATATCTTGGTAGATTTATTTTGTAAGTTACGATTCACAAAATATTTAGTAAATTTACTTCAACCCTTTCTTGCTCCTCATTGAATTTCAAGTCGATGCGCAGCGCTTGAAATTTTGCGACTTGTAGTAATTGTCACTGTACAACTCCACTTCATGGAAAATTTCCCCGTCAACCTGCAAATACATTTATCTCAGTGATATCGCACTCATCCTTTAGGATTGACATTTGCAATGAGGGCACTACACAGCAGAATGTGACAGGGAATAGAAGATTGTCGTCGGCCAAACGCTTATAATGTTGAGGGAGAGAGGGACGGAGCGAGTACGAGGGGCTGTGGTGGAACGGGTCGAGCGCAGGCGGAGGGAGAGATAGGGACCCACAGGTATATAGTGGCTTCAATCAGGGTCCTGCTGGCCGGCCTGGGGCCTGGAGAGCGCAGCGGCAGCGGCCCGGTGATCGAAGTACTTGCCGTTTGCTGCAGCGGCGCCCACCCACCTCCCCGCCACGCCCCGCCCCTCCCTATCGCCCTGTCGGTAATGGTTTCACGCGTGAGCAGAGGCTCTGAGTGGAGAGAAGGGGTTGACTGAAGTCAGTCTCACCGCGGTGACCCCACTGCACGGCCTCTCAGGTAGCACCCCGTCTGCGCCTCCACCCCCTTTCTTTCCCAAGAGTAGAGCTATTTATTTTATCCACGCTCTCCGTACAAAGTCCGCGCTGCATTTAAAAAAAAAAAAATTACAAAAAAAATGAACCACCGGCTTCATCTTTAAAACGTTAGTTTTATCCGGTCGTTTGTCCAATCGCATGCTATTGCTCAACCTACACCTAAGTTTTCCTCAAAATTAGATTATTTTTTTAAAAGTTTTCTTGAATTTCTCAAAAAATTAGAATTTTTCTCTTTTTACCGTGTGAGCGTCCCGGAAATTCAGACAGTCAGACACAAAATAGGTTGAAACGAGGTCAAATTTGCGCTGCAACACGGTTTCAGAGTAAGCCTATCCGTGCCTAAATCCTCGCTCCCCGCGCCCGCGCCTCCGAGTAGGACAGCGTGCGGGGGGTGGTGGGGTGAAAGTACCCCCCGGCCGGCCCATCGCCGTGTGGTCTACCCCGCCTGCGTCTGAGGAGTGGAACTCCTCTGGTGAGATGGGGTGCGGTTTCAAGACACGCCTTTCTCGTGCAGCTGGTCCACGCCGCCACCGACTTGCGGGCGGTCGAGCTGGCAGGCGGGGCGGGGCGGGGCGGAGCGAACGGCGCCCAGGCCTGCTGGGTGGGACTGGGCGGCCCAGGGTGGCCCAGGGTGGCCCAGGGTGGCCCGGCCCGGGCTCGGGGCTCAGTTGGTCCTACATGAGGCATGGCGCTCGGGTCCCTTCAGCGCTGCTGTAGCATCTCGTTATATATGGCCGGCGCCCCTGGCTGCCTGCCTGCCTCACCGAGTCCTGCGGGTCTGGCTGGCCGGGCGTGGCCTGGCCTGCAAGCTCACGTGATATTTTGGCTTCCTCACCCCCCGGGCTGCAGACTGGCTTCGTCTTTTCTCTGACTTCCTCCTTAAAAAAAAATAAAATAAAAAAAAAGCGAACAGGAAAAAGGAAAAAAAAAAGGCGAAAAAGATTTTACGCGGTATTTTGAACCCCTGCTTCGGGCTGGTCAAGCTTGGAGCCTTTGGCGTGAGCCTTTGGTCGGAGCCCACATGGTGCACAGGGTGCACTTGATGTGATTGGTCCTCAGCTGGTGAACGGACCAGCCACTCACTAGAGAGTTTGTATCTTCTCTCTTTCTCTCTCTCTCTCTCTCTCTCTCTCGTTCGCTCTTCCTTCTCTCTTTATTCTCTCTCTCTCTCTCTCTCTCTCTCTCTCTCTCTCTCTCTCTCTCTCTCGCTTACTCTCTCCGTCACTCTTTGACGCTTTGTGCCGCTCGCAATCTGCTCGCTTAGCCTTAACGTTTCCAAGAAGATCCCGTGCAAGAGATTTCATTGCTTTCATAAAGAGCACGAGCAGGGAATGCGGACGAACAAGCAGGCAGACAGACGGACAGACTGACAGACAGACAAGCAGGCGAACCTCCGGACACACAGACAGACAGACACCGGGAGAGTAAACAAGCAGAAATGTGCTGGGCAGCGCTTTTGTGGTGGAAATGCCTGATGGCTGATTGTTTGGTTTGCATTTGGGAGGTAATAACTTGACGTTCGGACACGGTTTGCCATGATTTGATTGCGTGGGAACGCTGGACAGCAGTGCCTGCCTGACTGGAACTCACTGGAATTCATTAAATTCCACCGTGTGTCAACGTTACTCTCTGGCAGTATATTACCTGCAGCCCCACCCCCCGCTCCCCACCCCCTTTCACCTCCAGTTCGTCTCCCCCCGGGACCTAGCACATGTCACCTGCTCTATCTCTCCCTCAAGCTCTCCCCACCCCAACCCCCTTCCACTCCTGTTACCTTGGCCGACGTCCACACGTGTGTGTGTGTGTGTGTGTGTGTGTCTGTATGTGCGCGTGCGCGTGAGAGAGCCTTTCCATGCGCTAGCCCACCCCTCCCCCCACCTCAACCCTTGCTGTCACACTAGCCGTATTTCTCCCTTATTGGCTCTCTATTAATTAATATCTTCTGCCCCCCCCCCCCCCCCCCTGCACGCCTCTCAGCTACCCCCTACCCCCTCTCGCCTCCTCTGGTCGGAAGGGAGATTTAATAGGCACCGTTGCGGAGAGCGTCGCCTCGCCCCACCCACCCCACCTCGCCCCACCCCACCCCGCCCCGCCCCGCCTGCTCTCTGACCATTTGGCTATTGCGTCTGCCGATAGTGCGCTGGCCATCGGACAGCACCTGCGTAAACAAATCAGTGCGCAGCGTCACCCCGCCCGCGCGGTAACAAATAGCTTTACAGTAGAGTGTGTAGAAATAGAATTTATTTATATTCCCCGCATGAATGTAGTCATTGATAGTTGGTGTACACCTGTGCAGCAGAGGCACGAGGCGTAAATGAAGCGCGTGTCAGAGAGCCGTCAGCTTCAGCATGACCTGCAGGACGATCAAAGGGGAAACAAATCTTTTTTAAAAAAAATTGTGCACCTCGTAATTCATATAAATTTTGCAAAATCCGGCATAAATTAAACAAAATTTTTCACAAAGATTCGGGGAAATTTATAAACAATTACAAAATCTCTATACGAAAACTCAGAGTCGTCCATCGAGGACGGCTTTCAGGACGACCTGATTCACGACCTCCTGCTCTCTGCTGTCATGAAAATGCCCGCTACTATATCTTTCAGTCTTGTTTGAACGAACCACGCAATTTTCCTTAAAAACAAAAACAAAAATAAAAACGCTGGTAATGTGCTGCGGCATTTTGTTGGAAACCGTGTAAACAATATTATGTCTTTAGTTTCATGACGTGCTTGCCACTGGTCCACCCCCACACCCATCCCCTCTCACTCTCTGTACATATGTCCTTTGCTTGCAGAGCGCGCGCGCTTTCAACGTGTGTGTGTGTGTGGGTGTGTGTGCGCGTGTGTGCGTTTGCATGTGTTTGCGTTTGCCAATTACTTCTCAATCTTCGTTAACGCAAAATGGTTTATCCGTTTCCTCGTGTAATGGGGCCTATTATAGGCGGCGGTGGGCCGTGCGCCCGCCCCGCCCCGCCCCGCCGCGCTCTACGCCTCTCTGCTCACCAGTTGTCATCGCGTGTCCCCGGTAATGGCTATTGACTTGGCGAATGGAATGGAAGAGCTGCACCCCACCCCACCTCACCCCGCCCCGCCCCACCCCACCCCGCCCCACCCCGTTAGGAACCCCTTGACTCGTCCCTCCGCGCGTCGCTGCGGCGGCAGGGAATAGCCCCCCATTGGTCATATACCGGCGGCTGGCAGGCCATGACCGTGCGACGGTGGGGGTCGGGGTGGGGATGAAGTGCGTGCACGCCGTTATACTATAAAAGTGTGGGAGGGGTAGGGGGGAAGTTCTGCTCGCCGGCAGAAGAGAGGTGAGGTGGAGGAAAAAGGATAGAATGGGGGTGGGGGGTGAGCCGTACGCTTTTTAATTTTCAGTTCTTACCGGCCGATAATTGAGTAGCAGTGGAAAAAAAAAAAAAAAAAAAAAAAAATCAACCAAATAGGGGAGGGGGTAGTGGCATTGCGAGTGATGAGAGCACTGACTGGATGTGGAGTTGGGATCGGAGCAAATCGTCGTTCTTTTGTGCGACATACGTAACGTAGATGTGCGGATAGTTATTATATAGGAAAAGAAGGGCCATTTTTTTTTTCATTCATTGCTGCGCCCCAGTACCTGTCAGTAACACTTCGTCTTTGAACCTGTCTTTTTAAAAAAATATTTTTTTACATATTTTTTTTTTTCGCTGTCGTTTTTGCTGCTTTTTTCAAGAAGCGATCCCGTATTTAAATGCAAGGGCATCCGCTGCATTAAAATTTAATATTTCAAAATCAAAATTATGGCGAAATGTAAGTGCACGTTTTCCCCGTGTTAAAGTAATTCTTGGCGTGTAGCAGCTTGTACTTGCCATGGCATGACTCCCTGGACTTAAACGCATTCAAAGGATACCTGTTTGTGGAATTACCACCCTGTCGAGGAGCGGGCCCCGGGCTGCTGAGGGGCGCCCCGCCCCGCCCCGCCCCGCCCTGCGTCCATGCTGCCCTCGTCGACAAGCTTTTAGCGGGGTTCAGCCGCCTGGCATAGCGTTATTACTATTTCAGTCTGCATGGCTTTTATGGGGGCCACGAGGCAGTAGGCGGTGGCGGCCGTCCAGAGAGAGAGAGAGAGAGAGAGAGAGAGAGAGAGAGAGAGAGAGAGAGAGAGAGAGGCAGGGAGAGTGAGCCGGGGCGAGCGGTCAAAGAGAAGACATAAGCACAGCTATACCTGCATGTCTTGCCTTTTCATCGTGCTCGGCTCCGATGTGCCTTCACTTTTCTCCTCGTCGGGTAAACATTTCTCTGAGACGAGACGCTACGCTGGTGGATCACTATCTATGTTTAATTTCAAACTCAGCGCGCTCATAAAACTTTTTTTTTGTTGTATTTAAATAAAATTTGAAAAGTTTCAAACTACTCGCGGCGATGGGGTGAACAACTCTCAAGTTTCTAGACACGTCAAAAACATAAGAAAGCCAGAGAAGTTCCGACAATTTCAGAGGAATTAATTTTATTAATTAAAAAGCTTAGAAAACTAAAAGTGTATTTAAAATGAAATATATTTTTTTTGTGAAGAAATCAGGAAGGTTTATAAAAATTCGGGAACTGTTTTTCCTGCAATATTGATAAAGTTGTTTCCCCTTGAATGCCCTTTTTTCTCATGACGCACCCGCTCCGGCTCCGGTGCACACAACCGGATATTTACAGATCTCATTTGCTCTGACCTCTGCGTGCTGGAAATAAGAGATAAATGAAATGAATCCACTCAAAAAGTGGTATATGGTGCATATTAATAACTCGGAAAAAAGGGAAAGAATGGGGCAAAGAGGGAACCGGAAGCGAGCTCACAATTTAAACACGACGCGGCTGCCTGGTGCAGTTTGTTATTTCAGCCCTAATTCTTTCATTACCGTGAGAGGCTTTGCCGTTAACGCGACTCCCACCACTAATCTCACCCGGTTAATAATTTGGTTTGGCAACACGCGCGGGTGAGACGGATTAGCGGTGCCACTCGTCTGAAAATTGTTTCCCATCCGTCCGTGCAGCCGGGGTGGCAAAGGACTGCTCCGGCACGGGCTCTGCGATCCCCAGGGTGTGAGCTACTTCTGACGTTATTGAAGTCGCACTCAGAAAACCATTTTGTTCAGTGGACCGAATTCAAAACGGACAAAACTTTAGCTTTATCAACTAAATTAAAATTGAATTCGGGTTTGGTCAAACTTAATCAAGTTGACTTGTTTTTTGTGTGGTTCAACCAGTTCAAAACGAGGGTACTAATTGTAGGTCGGTTGCAGGAGCAATTTTTTTATTCCTGCAACTACAACCCCGATTTCTTTGTCGTATTTACTTTCTATGTCTCTTTGTGTAAGGTGTTTTTATTTTTTTTTTTATTTTATGAAAATTTTGTTTTTATTAAAACATTGTTTTGTTTTGTTGCAGGTGAGCAGTGTGGTCGAGACGTGCTCGCGGCATCATGCGGTAGGCGTGGTGAGGCAGAACTGAGTCCTGAGGCACTCAGTGCAGGACGGTTGTGCACCTGCCGGGCCGGGGCTCGAGGGTAGGAGGGTACATGTTCCCTATAGGTTTAGTGCACAGAAACAATGAGTGATTTTTTGAGGGAAAAGGAAAAGCTTGGAGGAACTCTCTGATTTGGAAGAATAAAGCTCTTCAAATTTTGAGGATGTTAAAAAAATGAGATAAAAATGCTCTAATTATTTGAATGGATTTTCTCAAAATCTATGAGGAGCTTTCCCCAATATCGGGGAGTTTCTCAAAGCTTTTCCTCTTTCCCTAAAAAAAATTCAGACACTATTTTTTCAGTGTGTACCGCAGGGTTCTTCTTCTGTAGCGTCGCTGAGGGGGAACAATTCTAAAATTTTTGCACACCTCGTAATTTAAAAAAATAAAGAAAAAAAAACACGGAAATATTTGGAAAAATTCGCAAAAATTCACAAAAAAAAATCAGCAAAATTCACAAGAATTTTCGTAAAATGCAGGTGAAACTTCAAAATAACTTCTGTTAACATTCACAAAAATCTCAAAATATTCACAAATATTTAAAAAAATCTCAAAATGTGTACTCTAAAATTCAGAGTTGTTTGCCTCTCGCCGGTCCTGCTTTGTTCCCTGCTCCTGCGGCGATCAACCCTGACAGGGGGAGAAGGGGGTGGAGGAGGAGTGGCTGCTCATCCCATGTGCCTGCTGGACCTCCAAGTAATGACTTTAAAGCAATTATGAAAGAGACGGGCGGTGACCTTCCCTCCCCTCCCCTGTCTCTACTCCCAGGCAACCCTGCCTGAGCTGCACCGGCCGGCCTCAAACGCTCTCGCAGGGATTGGAGGAGCGAGCGAGGGAGCGAGCGAGGGAGCGAGCGAGCGGCTGTCCCCGGGGCTGGGACCCGCCTGCGCCTGCGGGATGATTCCGAACAGAGGGTTTAGTAGTGCCCTCTCGCTCGCTCCCTACAGCCGCGCTCCATGACTGTCACGAGGACACCTGCCCGCCCGCGGCGCGTTGTCGTGTCCGCGGGGAGGCCGTATCAACACTGCCTCACTTCCTGCCTGCATGCCCGGAGTGCCCGACGTACTCTATGCGTCAGCGTTGTGTATAGGCACCCCTTGGTACCGAGCTTAGGTCCGTTTTACTCTCTCTCTCTCTCTCACTCTCTCTCACTCTCTCTCTCTCACCCTGACCCTGAGGACGGGCAGCGCAGCGCTGCTTAAGCCCGACTGGGCCCTTGAGTAGCGTCCTGCATGGCTAGCGGCCCACTAAATATTTGATGACGGCAACCCCGACCGACAAGGTGGTCTAGTCCGGCCTACGCCAGGCCGCCCGACAGTCGGCCCTATCCTCTCAAAAGTCCCCATCGGGGAGTCTATAGTACCGTTTGACGTACCTCTCTGCACCTTTGGCCTCAGCCAAATCAGGAAAAAAAATATCAAAGAATTCAGGAAGTGTTTTTGAGTTATCACTGAATAAATCAAAAAGTAATTTTTGAAATGCGGAGGAATTCAATATATACGCGTTTCTATACTCTGTCCTTTTCCTTTTCCGTGCCCGTGTGCTGCGCCGTCCCGCTCCGTTCTTGTTGATTTTTGGCGGTGTAGGGTAGGCGCCGCTTGCTATGCAGGCCGGCAGATCCTCCCCCTGTACCCTTCTGAGGAGGAACCCGACCAGGCCCAGCCCCGGCCCCGGCCGCCACCTGATCAAGCCCCCGCGGGGCGGGGCGGGGCGGGGCGGGGCCCCGGAGGGGGAGGGAAGGAGAAGGGGCACTGACAAAAATTGCGGAGATTTTTTTTTTTTTTTTTTTTTTTTTTTTTTTTTTTTGCGTGTGTCGTCAAAGGGGACGGGTCTGCTGTGTGTTTCCCTGCAGGAAACCAGTTTATAGTTGGTACAAAAACCAAATCGGTGTTATAGGAAACAAAATTTTGTACCTGAAACCGACTTATTTTTAGTTCCCTCGCTTTTAACTAAATTCTGTTGTGCACATGAAAATTTTCTTGACTTATTGACTACATTTTTTTGTCAGATCAGTTACTTTTGGGAAAATAGTTGTAGGTTTAAGGGAAAAATTTTCATTGATGTGGAATAATTACAAGCACTTCGCAATGACTCAATTACTTGCAAGAAAGGGCTGTCGTAAATTTACAACATATATTTTGTAAATCGTAATCTACAAAATAAATAGTAAATGTACAGAAATTTACTTTTACGCAGTGTCATTTTTAGTTGACGAAGCTAAAATTTTGTCAGTTTTGAATTTGTTATATAAATGGTTTCCTGGGTGTGTGCCCATGAGTATGCGCGGCCCGCCCCGCGCCCCGTGCCCCGTGGCGGTGTCGCCCTGTGTGTCTCGTTATTTGTGTGACGAAGACGTATCTCTCGTCACTAATATCGGGGGTAGTCACCTTCCCCCACCCCACCCCCAGCCGAGTCGGGGGTGCGGTCGCGTGTGATGTGGTGGAGTCGCGTGGAGTGGGGCAGGTGGGGGTTGCGGGGCGGGGCGGCGTGGGACGAATGTCTGTGGCCGAGGTTAAGGCTGACTTTTGCCTTTGTATTGCATGCGATGCACCAATATAGTTGCTCAACAAAAAGCGTCACATTGACAAAATCGAGAAATCATTCTCAGGCTATGCTTCGAAAAAGGGCTTTAGGAGCTCTGCAGTGGGGATTTTTTTTTTCCTAAATTAGAATTGTCTAACATTTTGCACGGACTCTTTAAAATTTTTAGTTGTGTTCAGTTGGTTCAATTTGCTCAAATTGACTGAGGGTCAATGAAAGGCTTCAGCGATAATTGAGCACAACATTTGGCCGGCCGCGCACAGAGACAGAAATAACTTGATTGCATGAGAGAACGCAGGAAAGGGTTAGAAGGCAAACGTAAGAAAAGATGAAGGAGGAGGGGGCAAGGTCAAAGGGAGTGGATGAGGGGAGGGGGAGGAAGTGAGAGGAAGGGGGAGGGGGAAGGGGAGTGGGGAGGGGAGGGGAGGGTTGGATGACTAAATGAAGGAGGCTGAGGGAGTCAGACAGTAATCAAGTTTTATGGTTGCCTTGTGCTTCTGGGGTTTCGTGGACGGTCCGGGGGACATGAGGCAGGGGGTGGGAGGAGAGAGAGAGAGACAGAGAGAGAGAGAGAGACAGAGAGAGAGAGAGAGAGAGAGAGAGAGAGAGGTGGAGGGTGCTGGGAGGGGGTGAGTATGACGAGGACGTGCCCACTTATAATGGAGGTGGAAGGGAGACGGAATGAGGCGTGAAAGGTGTATGTGCGGGCGGAGTGGAGCGGAGTGGCGTGGCCGTGGCGTAGGTGAGGTGTCACGCCGCACTTACCTCGGAATGAAGAGTGAAAAAGTTAAGACTCCCCCCCGGCTCTGTCCTTAGCGGGGCCTTGCGTCTCGCGGCTCCTCGCACGCGCTGTGTGGCTGTAGATTTGCAGCTCCGTCGTTTTTTGTTTTTGATTTTGTTTTTTTAAGAAAGAAAAAAAGTTGCAGCGTAAAGAAAATAAAAAATTACCCAGTGTCTTGGAACCGAGGAGGAAACAACTCTGAATTTTGGTGTACAAATTTTGCGAATTTTTATTGAAGTTTTGTTAATAATTGCTTGAATTTTACATATGTATTCCTTTTTTTTTTGGAGGGAAGCGGGGTGGGGAATTTTCCTGATTTTTCTAAATTTTTCGGAATGACATGGTGTACAATAATTTTAAAGTTGTTTCCCACTCTGTAACGGTGTTTTCTCCTTAACGTTTTAAGAACGTTTTTCCCGTTGCGTTAGCTTGTTTTCAACCAGATAATATTTCAGTAAACATTTTGGTGGGAAAGAAAAATCCTTGGGCGCGCCTCTCTTCCTTTTATTTTACAGTTAGCAGCAGCAGCAGCAGAAATGTGTATATCTGTGTGCGCTGGGAGGGCCCCGTTGAGATAGGGTAAGTAGGCGAGGGGTAGAGGGAGTGGTGAGGGGGTAGAGGGAGTGGGGTAGAAGAGAGGGAACTGGCACTGGGAACTGGGGCCCACTTTTTGCATAGGTATAAGCCTGGCTCTCCCCCGAGTGTCATTGTCAACGTTTTGATGCCTGACTGCTGTGTGTGGAGACTGCCGATTCTACCGTCCAGAGGCAGACACAAGTCTCTCCCCTCTCTCTCTCTCTCTCTCAATCTCTCTCTCTCGTCTCTCAGTTTTTGTCTCCCTGGCCCCTCCCCTCCATCCCCCTCATCCACACTCCCTCTCTCTCTCCCGTGCCGCACCTTAGCCCCCCCCCCTCTCTCTCTCTCTCTCTCATCTCTCTCTCTCTCTCTCTCTCTCTCTCTCTCTCTCTCTCTCGCTCTCTCTCGCTCTCGCTCATTCCCCTGCGCCCTGTGCCCAGCGTTCAATCTTGCTTGGATTTTCCTCTACCCCCACCCCCTCTCCTCTCCCTCCCAACCCCACGATCTCTCTCCGCTTCCTGTCTTCTCGTTCTATATCTTCCGCCAGATGCTGCGTGCAATGCGCTGGAACCCCTCCAGCCGGACATATCACATACACCGAGTATTGAGTATAGCAGGCTGGTTATTCCTCATAGAGCGCAGTGTTTGCGCACCTCATTCCTGAACGTCATGAATAATATTATATGTTTTCTATTTTATTTAATTTTTCCTAAAAAGAAAATCAGGCTGCTGATTGACCCAGATGGCGTGAGGTCAGCGCAGGCAGGGGTCAGAGTCAGAGATTTTTGGAGGGTACTCTGCTCGTTACGTGGTGCCATTTCTTCTTCTTCTTCTTCTTCTTCTTCTTCTTCTTCTTCTTCTTCTTCTTCCTCTTCTTCTTCTTCCTCTTCCTCTTCTTCCTCTCTCTCTCTCTCTCGCTGCGCGTCCCCTCTCTCGTGCCCCTGCAGGGCGTTACGTGCCGAGATGCTGAGTCGGAAGACGCGCGCTGCGTCCGTCACCAAGAGGGGTCCCCGGGCCGGGAGAGGAAATTTGGGTGACACCACCGCTGCTGCTGCTGCTGCTTGCAGCGCCCAGGCCGGCCTGGCTGGCTGGCTGGCTGGCTGCTACTGCTGCTGGCTGCCAGCTCTGCCTGGGTGCCAACGGACCTGACAGCACCTCAGGGAAATGAGCAGACGTGCTCCCGAGCACATGTGGCACCGGTCCATGCCGACGGGCCGGGGGCGGGCCGGGACGGGTGGATCAGGAAGCGAGAAGGGGCGGGGCGGGGCGGGGCGGGGCGGGGCGGGGCGGGGCGGGGCGGGGCGGGGCGGGGCGGGGCGGGGCGGGGCGGGGCACCCGACGAACTAAGGGGAGGGAGGGAAAAAAATATATCGTGTTAAGCTTGTGGCGGCCAGCCGGGTGCGGGCGGGGCCGCCGGCCGCCTTTCCTGCTCAGCCGCTCGTAGCCGGTTAAAATTCGAATGCCGCGCGTGTGTCGGTCGACGCGACGTAGATCTCGTCCGCCGCGACGCGTTCTTTTTTATTTTTTTTTAAATGATTAAAGCGCATGCGCGCTGAGCGTTCGCCTCGCTTCTCATCTCCGGTGCGCGCGCCCCGGCGGCTCATCGCCTCGCCATTCGCATTCACTGCTGTTTCGCGCGCGTGTGACGAGGAGATGGAGATGAGCCTCAGACCGCGGCGCGCGGGCTTTACATTTTCCGTTTAAAAAGCGCGCCCATGGCTTTCCCGCTCCTTCCCGCGCGACGACTCGGTTTGCTTTTATTTTTGCCGCGCTGCTCCAAACGCGCGCGCTCCCGCCGCCGCCGTCGTCTTGTGCGGGAGAGAGCCACTTCGCGCGGGCTGGTGTATGAAAGAGGCCATGAGTGTGCTCTCTCTCTCTCTCTCTCTCTCTCTCTCTCTCTCTCTCTCTCTCTCTCTCTCTCTCTCTCTCTCTCTCTCTCTCTAGCTCCTGCTCTCTCTACCACTCTCTCTCACAAACTCACTCGCTCTCTCGCGCTCTCGCTTTCTCCCGACCGTCCCAGCCAATCACGAGGGCTCGCACGTCCTCGTTCATTGCACAAAGCACACATACGTGTGTCTCCGTGGGGCAGGCGAGGGCCGAGGGAGGGCTCGTGCGGGGGAGAGAGAGAGAGAGAGAGAGAGAGAGAGAGAGAGAGAGAGAGAGAGAGAGAGAGAGAGAGAGAGCAAGGTTAGTGCCCAGCTGGGGCGACCTCAGACGCACACACACTCATTGTGGCGCTGGCGCAGGAAATAAAACTGCGGAATGAAAAAGTATTCGCGGCCCAGGAGGACGTTGTGTGTGAGCAGGACGGCAATATTTATGGTTTGGGCGACGCTCTGCCAGCGCGCCCTCTTCTTTTCTCTTTTACTCCCCCCCTTGCCCCACGCTCTCTCTCTCTCACTTGTTCTCTCTCTCTCTCTCTCTCTCTCTCTCTCTCTCTCTCTCTCTCTCTCTCTCTCTCTCTCTCTCTGGGTCCCGTTTGCACCCCCTCCACACTGGGGTGCCCAGGCCCCTTCCTTCCCCCGACGCACACGAAGCATTTATTTTCAAGGCGTATTTCATGATTTGAGCGTTAATGTGGGACGCTCATCTTGGGCCCTGGCCCGACCCTACCCGGCCCTGCCCGGCCCTGCCCGGCCCTGCTCTCCCGGGCAATTCGTTATGGCCGCCGAGATGAGAGGCGGAGAGCCGTATGGTGTCAGTCTGCAGGGGAGAGACCGGGAGAGCTATGGGACGGATCCCCCACCCTATCCTCGAAGCTAAGTGAAATTGCGGGTAGCTGCTTGCTGCTCGTGTGAATGCGTGTTGCTTTTACTCAATTTCATCAGCCCTCTACACTCTAAACCTACTACAAAGAATTTTTTCGTATCATTCATAGAATTCTGTGCAACGGTAATATGCAGGGAATTTCCTTAAATTACAAATATTTTTCCTTGAGCTACGAAGATTTTTGTTTTATTTGTATGACAAAGATTTTTCTCTGCATTTCAAAGAAAATTTAGCTTTGTACCACGGTTGCATGGAATTCTTGGTAATATATGAATTTCCTTCGAAGAATTTAAAAGCGTAGGGCAGCACGTATCTCCCATTTGGATTTTGATAAGCATTTCAGACACGATAAAAATAAAAAGCCCGCTCAGAAAACAAGTCCGCCGTGCATGATATTTCTTTTTTACCCCCGCTCAAACACTTGCGTAACAGTGCGAGAACATTATTATGTCTCCCTCCGAACGGGCATAATTTTATGCACATTACAATGCATTAGCATTCAGTGTGCATCCTCAACGACCTCCTCGAAAACATTTTATACGTTTCCTTCACTGATGCCGCTCTCTGGCCGCCCAAGAGGACGACGCTGCCGTATAGGCCTATGGCGGCTGGCGGGGCTGGTTTTGGCCAGGCCCCTCGGGCGCAATTTAGAAACATCACATTTCCTCACCCTAACTGACCGTGGCGGGGCGGCGGGGTGGGGCACAGGCAGGCAGGCGGCTGCCCAAGGTCCGGGTGGGGCCTTCCCTCTTGACTCACCCTCCCCCCCTCCCTCCCGCACCCCCTCGTGACGGGAGCCGGAAACAGCAAACCGACAGTCCAAGCCGGACCCTCCCCCTTCTCTCTCTCTCTCTCTCTCTCTCTCTCTCTCTCTCTCTCTCTCTCTCTCTCTCTCTCTCTCTCTCTCTCTCTCTCTCTCTCTATCTCGCCCTCTCCCCCTACCTCTTTCCCTCTCTACCCCTCCTCTGTACACGCCTTGCTTAATAAGCGCGAGGGAGACCGGAAACAACACAATCGACGCTTCCGAACGCTCTCCGTAGTTACGGAGACGGCCTTGCCTTCGGCGTGTGTGTGTGTGTGTGTGTGTGTGTGTGTGTGTGTGTGTGTGTTTGTGTGTGTAAGAGAAAGAGGGATAGGAGAGGTGTGAGTGTGCGAGAGAGAGGGAAAGAGAGTAAACAGGGGAGAATGGTGATTTACAGGCGTGCCCATCTCAAGGCGCCACAGTAGCGCCTCGCACAACAAAGTAGATTATCGGGTTATCTTCATAAAGCTCTAGGGTGCAAAATTATTACGCGGCCGGGGAGAGGGGGGGGGGGGGGGACAGCTCAAGGGTTTAGTGCGGGACCGACGGCCTGGTGGGGTAAAAATACAGGGGTAACTCCTCTTATGTCTAAGCGGTTACTTACTCACTTGACTGTATATGGGATGGATCATGTAGAACACTGGAACGGGTTTTCTACTAAGAATTTAAGTCCGTATTATCCCCTCTTGACTTTACGAAACGGCCCAAGGATGCGTGTTTCGTCTTCCGGATAAATTCGCAGTCTGTTAATACGTGCCTAGCGTAAAGCAGACTGTCTGCCTTCATCCTGATCGAGATACTTCGTTATGTGCTGAAGGAAAGGGGGAAGGGGGGGGGGGGTTGGGTGGACTGAGAGGGAGAGAGGGGGGGGGGGGTGATTCAGCAGGGGGACCTTGTCAACCCGGGGCACTAGACGAACGCTCGCCGCCCCACCCCGCCGCGCCAGCAGCGCTAACCGCCGGCCCAGCCTAATTTATTGCTTAGCAGTAAAACAGTTTGAAACACAGTGTGGCTGACGCGACTGATAGTGAAGGCTCTGTGGGGGATAGTGGCTGGCAGAGGGGAGTGGTTGGGGGGGGGGGGGGGGGCAGAGCCGGCTGGCTGCCCACCTGCCGCTGCCACTGCAGCCTCCCGCCCTGGAGTGAGTGAAGGTGCCGCTGCTGAATGTAGAGGCGCTGCGGCGGTTTTTTTAGAAATAACCTTCTCCTCACTGTTTGTCTTTTTTCCCCCATGTTTTTTCTCCTTTATGGAACATTTTTTCGCAACCAGTGCGAATTTAAAGTCTTGGTGACTATTGTTTGTTTGAGAAGAAGTGTGCACGGAGGGAGATGCGGAAGACTGTATTTGCCCTGTTCTCCTGGATGGGGGCTGCAGGATACGGCAAATACGACTCGAACCCGTCGCACTGTACAGTCATCGTGGCGTCGTGGCTCAGTTGGTAGAGCGCGCAACACCGAACCGAGTGGTCCGAAGTTCGACTCCCACTCGGGAAAGTATTTTTCGCGCTTGACATTCCCTTTAGCCGCAGCTGGATGGCAGGTCAAATAGAAGTTAAACACGTCTCACCGCCGTTGGCTCGGTGGCTTTGGGCGTTGGGTCGCTTCCTGTTCTGGCTACGTGTCGGCACTCGGGGTTGTGGGTTCGAATCCCGCGTACCCCTCTGAGGTAAGGCCTCTGAAACTGGGTTCAGGAAGTCTAACGCTCTTGACACCGCTCGTACCTCTAGGGGTAGGCCAATGGTGGTACGGGGATCAAATCTGTCGAATTGCGCGATAGGATCGCAGTCAGCAAAGCGCCGGTTCCCATGGAACACCGAAGCAGTTGGCTGCCACAGGGGGTTAAAGCCCTGTGCCTGGCGGGAACCGCAACCTCCTTCGGGAGGTTTACTGCCGCAAAAATTTTCCATGTTTTCACGCCACCCTTTCAATTGCAGAGCAAAATTTGTTTCTGAACAGTTTTAAAAAATAATGGAAATAATTGTGATTATTTTGCGCAGTTGCAAGTTAATTTCCAATAATTTGGAATAAATCGAAATCATTCACAATAATTTACTAAAAATCCTATTTCATCATGTAATTGAGAGAATAATTTGGATCAGATGTGCGTGTATTTTCTGGGGCATCCCCGAATTTAAAACGAATTCAAGTAAATTCACAAAAAGATCACAATAATTTCAAAACTTCGCAATAAATTCAAAAAATTCAAAGCTAATTCAAAACGAATTCAATTCAATGCAGACAAATCAAATTCAAATTCACGAAATTTGTACACCGAATTCAGAGTTGTTTACTCCTCGGGATGGATGATCCTCTTTTTTTCCACTTACGCGGATCACCACGCGCCGCGAAAACGCCCGAGAAAACGCGCCCAGTTAAGTAATCAGTGAGTTGGGCGGAGCGGTCGCTGGAGTATACAGAGAGACGCGTGGCTTGGAGTGGATTTCAGATGTGCCGCGCCAGCAGCCTGGCCCGCTCGCCCCGCCCCGCCCCGCCCCGCCCCGCCCCGCCCCGCCCCGCCCCGCCCCGCCCCGCCCCGCCCCGCCGCGTCCCACGGTCAGCCACAGTGTCAGGCCCGGCAATATGTCTTGCGCGTGTTGACCGCAATCCTCTCTTGGTCGGCGCTCAGTGCGCACTCTAGCGGCGGCGCGGAGCACCCTGTTGGGGTGGGGTGGGTGCTCCGCCCCGCCCCGCCCCGCCCCACCACGCCCCGCCACGCCACGCCCCGCCACAGTACCGGCTGCCGCGCGGTGGCGCCCTTTTTGGGGCTGCGCGGTCTGGGTGAGCGGCAGCGGCAGTAGCGGCGGCGACGGCGGGGAGCAAATTCCTCCCACAGAGCTGTGCCATCCCCCGGCCCGGCCCTCTCGCCTCCCCCGTTATCACCCCGGGCCTCCTTGCGACCCCCTTACCCCCTCAACCCCTCCCCCCCTCTCATGTCCGATGTGCCCGCATGAGGCCATAAGTTATGGACTGTGCGGCACGGCGGGTGGCAGTCCGTGTTTATCGAGCACCTGGCCGCTGTGCACTACTACCTGTGCTGCATCCACAGAACCCTAACGTACCTCCCCCCCCCCTTCCAGAACCCCCACCTCACTGTGAAAAATATTCGTTAGGGTTACGGGAGAATTTTCCATGATAAATGTCGTAAAGTTACAACGTCTAGTTGTATTTGTTACGATAATTTTTTTACACCATTTTTGTCGACTAAGTTTTCTTCGACGAGTATGAATTAGCTGTTGTGAATTTACGACTGCGTGCTCGTAAATTTACAACTCTGTGACGTTATCACAAACTACGAAAAAAAAATCGTAATTTTACGAATTTCTATTTTACAGTGTAACCCTCGCCCTCGCCCTCGCCCCCGGCTTTGTAATACGGTTTTACGAAATTCTTCGAACGTAATACAACAGATCTCATTAATTAATTTAAGAGTGTTGTACGACAACTTTTTACTGTGCTAGTACGGGTGTGAATTTCTCTCGAAATGTACGCTGCTTCAACTAGCGTCGTGAGACTAGAAATTCACACACACCCACCTGCACACCACACCTCTGTGACACCTTCACACTTGTCCATGCGCCACGCCGTGGGGAGAAACGTCTTCACGTCATTGGGCGGGGGGGGGGGGGGGGGTCCGTGTCGCTGCAGCAGGAAGGAAGCCTGGGATGAAGTATACAGGGCGGCGGGGCGGGGAGGGGAGGGGTGGCCTGGTCGGTATGAGAAGCAGGAAGATGCAGTAAAGTGGGAGGGCGGCCCCGCGGGGGAGAGGGGGGCGGGGGGTATTCAGCGAGAAAGGAAAAAAAAGAGAAAGGAAAAGAAGAAACTGGGAAGTAGAAAAAAGGCCCGGCGGGACAAGGAGAGCGGGCTGAAAAGAGAGGGGGGGGGAGGAGGAGGGAGGCAGATCATGATAGAGCGGCACTGCTGGATAGGCGGCGGAGTGAGGGGGGGGGGGGCTATGTAGACAAGGAGCAAGCGGAGATATGAGTGACAAACGCGTCCAGAGATGGACGGGAGATGGGCGCGCCCCTTGCCTGGGCCCTTCCGTCCCGCACCTCCATCTTGCGCGACCACTGGCCTTTTTCTTGGGGCCACGCTGGGGGTGTCCTTTACGTCAGACTCATAGCGCGCATAGTGTTGGGCTGAGGGGAAGGGCGTGGCATAGGTCAACGTCCGACTAGTTCCTCTCTCCCTCTCCCTCCTTCTCCCTCTCTCACTTCTTCTCCCTCACTGCACTGTTGTTCTGCATCATAAGGAACAATCATTAAAAAAAAAAAATCTCCCGTGTGAAGTAGTGTAAGTATTAGAGATCTTTTTGATAGTGCTCTGTGCGTGCATGCGCGTGTGTGTGTGTGTGCGTGCGTGCGTGCGTGTGTGTGTGTGTGCGTGTGCGTGCTGGAGCCCCACAGCAGCGGCGCCTCCCCCCTGCCCCTTTCGCCGCAGCCGCGTGTACGAGTCTCCGTGTCGCTAGGCATGGCAGGAATGTGTTATTGCCTATATTGGCACGGACAGCGGCCCCAACCGCCCGCCGCGGCGCCTCCCGGAGGGGTGGGAGTGCGAGAGAGAGAGAGAGAGAGAGAGAGAGAGAGAGAGAGAGAGAAAGAGAGAGAGAGAGAGAGAGAGAGAGAGAGGGAGAGCGAGTGAGAGTGAGGAGGGGTCGGATAACGCCTCCCGAGCCTCTCGCCTCCGCTCACCGCAGCAGGCCGCGGGGTGGTGGTGGTGAGATGAGAGAGAGGGAGGGAGAGAGAGAGAGAGAGAGAGAGAGAGAGAGAGAGAGAGAGAGAGAGAGAGAGAGAGAGAGAGGGCGGGGGGGGGGAGAGGAAGATATAGAGAGAGGGACTGCTGGGCTGGGCTTTGAATTTCACCGATGTCGGCCAGCCAAGGAGTGGAACAAGATGAGCGCGTGCGCGCATGCGCGCGCACTCAAACACACACACACACACACACACGCACGCACACGCACTCAGACACACGCGCGCGTATGTGCCTGTTTAAAAGAGGAGGAGGAAAAAACATAAAAGTGAAAGAGGCGTGGTGCCTTGAAAAGGAGAGATGAAGAAAAAAAAATACAACCTATAACACGCGCACGTCCACACCTCGACGCACGCCTACACACACACGCCTACACACGCACACAAACGCACACACCTACAGTAACGCGTAATCAAAGCAACGTGCGTGCGCACCTCGCCGTGTGTGAAATTTCCACGCGGTGTCCGCCGGACCGCGGGCTTGACAAGGGGGAAAGGGGTGAGCGGGGTCTTTTGTGAATGGAATGACTCACCGGGCGCGAGGCGAGCCCGAGTCCCGCACATGGACGCGCGCGGCTGCGAAACGACCGCCATGAAAAAGATTTGACCGTGCACATATTGCAGAGGAGCGGCATGCGAACAGGAACGAGGCAAGGGAGAAAAAAACTAGAAATTTAGCTTGGAATTTCTTCGTTTTAAATAGTCCATATTACGGGATGGTCCGTCCACTTGTCCTACCGTTTTTTTTTTTCTTATAATTTTCGTGTCCTACCTATTTATTTAAAAAAAGAGTCTTTAAAGACTCTAGTTTTTGGGTTGTCAATTTATTTTGGTTTATTTTTTATCATATGTTTAAACGCTTCTTTTGCAAAAGCCGCCAGAGTGTCGTGCACTGTAAAAAATAATGTTGTTGGTTAACAACATATTGTTGTTAATTTTTTAACTGACTGTTATTGTTAATTAACAACACTGGTTGTTGGGTAACTGCAATGTTTGTTTGAGAAAAAATGAAAACAACTATTTTAAATAGTTCTGCGACTCTAAACATCTAACGTATACCTTGAGAAAAATATTTACCCTTCAACGATACTTGTTGTTACATTATTAACATTGTTGTTTTTCAACGATAAACGTCACTTAAAAAATTAACAACAAATTCACTGTTTTCCAACAACTTTTTTTTACAGTGTGGGGTGGTTCTTGTGCACGGCGGAGGCTGGCTGAGCAAAAAGGTGTCTCTGCTCGCCGCGCGGCACGGAAAGTAAGAGTGAGCGACGGAGAGAGTGGTGCCGAGAGAGACAAGGCGGGGGGCAAGGAGAGAGGCTCCTCCTCCACTCTCGCTCTCTCTTTCTTTTTCTTACCTGCTCGCTCCCTCCCTCTCCCTCTCTCTCTCTCCCTCTCTCTCTCTCTCTCTCTCTCTCTCTCTCTCTCTCTCTCTCTCTCTCTCTCTCTCTCTCTCGTGCTCTGCGCGCTGCGCGCTGCTCCAGGACGATTTTTAGCACGGCCTCATTTGTTGCCGTCTGCTGTTATTAGCGTCTCCGCCACCTGCCCGCCCAGCCAAGCCTCGCGCCCCGCCGCACCCCGCCGCACCCCGCCGCACCCCCGCCCGCACCGCACCCCACCGCACCCCCTACCCCCACCGCACCCCGCCGCACCCCGCAACGCCGCGCCACGCAACTCAACTTTAGTACTACCACCGTACGTCCACAGAGTCTTCCATCTTCATTGCCGGCGCCCTGTTCCAAAATGACGCGCGCGCACGTGTGTGAGTGTGCAAGGAGAGAGAGAGAGAGAGAGGGAGAGAGAGAGAGAGAGAGAGAGAGAGGGAAGGGAAGGAGGGCCGCTCAGCCCCTACCCCAGAGGAAGGAGGGGAAGTAGGGTCAGACGCTCCACTCCGCCGCGCTCCGGGGGTCTCCGCTGTCAGCAGTACTTGCCCATCGCCGGGTCGGGTCCCTCCAGGAGGGCAGCCGACAATGAGATTTCCTGCTCTGAAAAATGCACTGGGAACCAAAAAGTGTGTGAGTTTCGTTTTGAACGTGTGTCAGTTCTTACTCGTGTGTATACCCTTGAACCGAGGGCTTCTTCACTATAAATAAAGGCGTACACCAATTTCACTAATTTCTCTGTTTTGGTAATTTGCTTAATTTTCACTATTTTTCTTGATTTTTTCTCTTTTTTTCTTTTGATTTTCTTTTGAGTTTTTTCTTATTGTTCTTGAATTTTTACTGATTTTTTTACTGATTTTGCTTTAGGGTGTACACTGATTTTTTTTATTATTATTATTTTGTGATTGAAGGACCCCTCGTGTTGAACGGGCAATTTTATATTTTCCGAGGAATGTCATGCACGTCACTGTTGAAAGTTTACAAAGCATCGTTTTGTAACCGGCCAAGAAAAAGTATAGCATCGTTGCCTCCAGCGAGGCAATGCTTGGTAATGAAGGAGAAATGCTGTGTATTACAAAGCTATGCTTTGCGTAGACCTTTCCTATATAGAATTCAGTTGACAGGAGTGCGTTATTCGCGAATTCAAAGGCCTCACTCACAAGCATAACGAGTATGTTCGTCGTCGTTTTTGTTATATTTTTGTGCCGTGTTATCGGGTGGAGCTGGAAAGACTAAACGGATTCATTTTTTTTTTAAATGAAAAAGAAAAATGATGTGCACGCGACGATGTGCCGCTGCAGCTGCCGCCGCTGCAAGTTTTAATGAGCGGGACGGTCTTGGAGGAGAGCCGAGCGTTTCCCTTTCCCTTCACTTTTAATGAGGTCGGCATTCGGCGTATAGCATTTCGACACCAACTTGGTGGAATGCGCTGTTGCCTCCGCAAGCCGCCATACCGCCTTATACCCTTTTTGTGGAGCTCGACGAACCTAATAAGGTCATGAGTTTTGAAGGGCCGTGCTGCATTAGGCGCCGCGCGCGCGCTCGCTGCGCCCACCCACCCCGCCTGTCCTGCCAGTATTTCTTTTTTCCCCCTCACACTTTTCTCTCTAGTTTCTGTAATTTGTCTCCGCCGCGCGTTTATTCGCCTTCAATGCTTATTCGCGATGTCGCGTCGTCGTCGTCGTCGTCTGGTTCCTTTTTGTCCCGCGCCGTGCACCGGTACGGCCAGGCGCGCAGGCCTGCGCAGCGCACCCTTCCGTCTTGGCGCTCCATAATCCATCTCCCGCGCGCCGAGCTGCAGTTATTTCCTATTATTTCAATCAATCCTTGGGGGGGGGAGGGGAGGGAGGGGGGTGCTGAGGGGTGGGGGCGGCGCGGGGCGGAGCGCACTGCTCTTCAGCTTCTCGTTTCCGCCGCCAGGTGGCGGTAGTGAATCACCTCCCTCGCGCTGCCGTTTTGATGACGGCCCCGAAATGGACGACGCCCGTTGGGGTGAAGGCAGAGAAAAGAAGAAGATGAGAGAGAGAGCGAGAGAGAGAGAGAGAGAGAGAGAGAGAGAGAGAGAGAGAGAGAGAGAGAGAGAGAGGGGGGGACTGGAGGGCCTCTCCGCGTCCGCGCGAGTGAGAAAAAGGTTAGGGAGATGAGGGGGCCGGGGCTGGAGGGGAGTTGAACCCACGACCGTCCGCGCGCGCCGCGGCGGGAGAGTGAGAGAGAGAGTGAGAGAGAGAGAGAGAGAGAGAGAGAGAGAGAGAGAGAGAGAGAGAGAGGGGGGACTGGAGGGCCTCTCCGCGTCCGCGCGAGTGAGAAAAAGGTTAGGGAGATGAGGGAGCCGGGGCTGGAGGGGAGTTGAACTCACGACCGTCCGCGCGCGCCGCGGCGGGAGAGTGAGAGTGAGAGAGAGAGAGAGACAGAGACAGAGAGAGGGAGCGATAGCGGCGCGGGAGAGAGGCCTGGACTGAGAGGGTCAAACATCCGTCTTGTGTTTGCATACGACTGCTTGGTACGTGGCTGGAATGGATCCGGGCCCGCGTCCCTCCTCTGCTCGGGGACCTGGCCAGCGCGATCCCCCCGCCTCTCTCTCTCTCTCTCTCTCTCTCTCTCTCTCTCTCTCTCTCTCTCTCTCTCCCTCTCTCTCTCCCTCTCTCTCTCCCTCTCTCTCCATCTCTTTCTCGCTCTCCCTCTCTCTCTCCCGGTGCGTGCGACAGAGACAGATCTCACTCCCCGGACGCGCGGGCGGCGGGCGCCCCAACCTGCCCTTACCCGACGCGGCCGGCGACCCAGCAGCCATCCCTGCGCCGCTCCTTTTGGGAAACCTCGACAGGGCCGGAGACTCTTTCGTTTCCCAAGAAAAGAAAAAAAAAAAGGGAAAAAAGGGAAACTTTTTGAGTCGTGTGACCCGAATCGCGTACCCGCTAGGTAGAAGCCCTGCCGCACCACCCACCCCCGCCGCTGGTCCCGCGGTGTAGGTCGTGATGCGCGAGAGGGAAACAACTCTGAAATTTTTGAGCACCTCGTTATCTAGGAAAATTCAGAAAAAAATACAAAATTTAAGGAAATATTCAGGAAAATTTGCAAAAATTCTGGTAAAATACATGTGAAAATTGGCACAAAATCTTTAAAAAAATCACGAAAATCAAAAAAAAATAAATAAAAATCACAATAATTCACGAAAATTCACAAAATGTGCACATCAAAATTCAGAGTTGTTTCCCCCTCGGTCGTGCGGTGGCGGCTAGTTTCCCGGGTTTCGTCTTGGTCAGCCAGGACTCCGGTGACACTGTCGCTGCCCGGAAAGAGATTGTCGAGGGGGGTCGGGGGGACACGGGGGGACATCCCGGGGCCCAGTCCAGCGGCTGCCGAGCATCGAGCAGTCAGCCCGATGCTTGTCGCGTCTGTTTGTCCAGGGAGCCCCCCGCGGCCCCCCGGCTGCCTCCGGCCACCTGCCCCGCCCAGCCCCGTCCCTTCGGTGCACTCGGCTCACTGCCCTGCTGATGATCCTTTGCGTAATTTGATTCTCAGCTTCCAGTTCATTGCGCCCCGCGAGTTTCCGCCCTTACGAATGATTCTGTGTTTATATTAGCAGGAGACTCGTTCGACTGCTGCGTCGAAGCAGGCGCGCCGAAAAGAAAATGATACAAGGCAGTAATTTTGGGCGCTGAGCCAAAGGCCCGGCATCGCGCCATTTTGTGCTGACTGAAACAGTAGGCATAGTGCTGTACTACGAAGTTTTTGTTTCAATCGTAAAATAAGCACCTCATCGAAAGTAGTGAAATCATGATAGTGGATGATTTGCCCTGTCACTGCTGATGGTGTTCACGCTGACTCAGGGGAGGGGGTGCGCATCGCTCGCCTCACCTCCCTCCTGCTCGCCGCAGCACCGAGGCTGACAGGAATATTTCTGGAGAGTGAAAAACCTCTGAAATGTTTGCACCCCTCGTGGTTTAGAAATATTCAGAAAAGTTAGTAATTTTCTTTCCACTTAAATTCACTTGAATTTGTGAAAAAAAAACAACCTAAAATTAAAAAAAAATTAGCAAAATTTACAAAAAAATTAATATACATAATTCATAGTGAAGACCAATGAAATTTTTCGTGGTCAAAAATTCTATTGATTAAATGGAACCGTTTTCTGGGTGTAGAGAGTTCATTTAAAAACAAACGAACAAAATCGTAGGGTATATGTGCACTAATACTGCTGCTCCTGCTGCTGCTCCTGCTGCCGCTCCTGCTGCCGCTCCTGCTGCCGCTCCTGCTGCTTCTCCTGCTGCTGCTGCTGCTGCTGCTGCTGCTGCTGCTGCTCCTTCTGCTGCTGCTGCTCCTCCTGCTGCTCCTGTTCGGTGTCACGTGGTGTGCAGGGACCCTGCGCGGGGAGTGATAGCCATTACCAGGGCTCTCAGTGACATCATATTTCGACCACCTCCTCCTCCACCACCTACACACTCCTCGTGTGCGCTGCTGCCTCTAACCGCTTGTTTCACCTTTCCCGTGTGTTCCAGGTACGTGTCGGCGGGTAGAGGGGCCACGTATCTCCCGCATGGTACGTACGCGCCGGGGGAGGCACTCCCCGCTCAATGGGGGTCTCCTCTGATATCAAGCGCTCTGTCATCAACAGTGTCAGGCGGGCGGCGCCTTCCCGGCATCCACTGTGAAAAACAGTTTTAGATTTGCGAGAAAATTTGCCACGAAGTGAAGTTGTAAAATTACAATCGCAAATCGTAAAAATGCAAGCACTACGTATTGACTTGAAATTAATTGCGAACAAGAAAGGGTTGTAAATTTACAACACACTTCGTTAAATGGTAATTTACAATATAAATTGTAAATCAAAAAAATATATTTTTCGCAGTGTCCTGCACGCTCGCTTCGCCTCCACGGCGAACGCTCTCCTCTCTAGGAGGTCAAGCTAGGTCATTCTGCATCTGAGAAGTTAATAAAACGTCGTTGACGCTTCATCGAGGGAACGAGACTTACTGGCGTGTAAATTAGTTAGATCGGCGAGATCTGTGCGTGCAAAGGTCAACCGGGGAGGTCCTTCTAAAAAATAAAAAAAATAAGCCTCTAGAAAAGGTCGTGAAAAAAATCAGAAGCAATCATAAAAAAAAGAAAAGAAAAAACAATAAATACCGCAGCAAAACAAAAAAAAAATCAATTCAAATTTACAGAAAATCTGTAGTTTAAATTTCAATGAAACTTTAAGAGTGAGTATACAAGTTTACATACTATAACTGTAGGTAATATTAGAAAAATCGTTGGAGCGAATTTTTTCCTCCCTTAAGGGGCCATATAAAACAATTGACAGACGTTTCAAAGCGATTTTAGAAGGCAACTCCGTTGCCTAAAAAACGCTGGCTCGGATTTACTGTGGAAAACCTCTCGCGGTCAACTGTTGTTTTTACTGATTCCTTACCGGAGAATGTTCTCTTCAATTTAATAGCAAAGCTAAACAATATTTGCGTGAAACTTATTAATTCCGACATGTAACACCGTCGTGCTCACCACGACGCGGGCGGCTGGGGTGTGTGCGGCAAGCAGGACTCTGGCGTCGGTTTGTTAGCTAAGTGCGGTGGGCATTATGGTGGTAAGGTGAGGTTGATTACAAGCAAACGGGAGGGGGGGGGCGGGGTATGGGGTTAGGCGTTGACAGGGGTAGAGCTGGTCTAGTGCTAGCTAGTTAGCGCGGTATCACGTTGCGCCCCCGGCCGCGTGACGGACGGCCGTGACGGTCACGCTCAGGGGGGCGCTCGCGGCGTGTGCACATGAAGTGGAGCAGGAAGAGGGGGGAGGTTATGGGGAAAGGGGGAAGGGGAGGCGGGCACTGGGTGTCGCCGGCAGGGTCCCCATATGTCGCGTAAAATGCATAATGTATCGTGCCTTCTCCCACGCACACACCAAAGTCAAGCCGGGGGGGCTGCGGTGGTGGTATGGAAGGCCCCCCCTGCCCCCTCCCCCCAGACCCCCCCTCCACCACCACCACGCGGAAAGCCAACCCCCTTATCGGTACGCGTCTCCAAGCGTGGGGATAAGAGAGAGGGAGAGGGAGAGAAAGAGAGAGAGAGAGGACAGACAGACACGTCGGAGCAGGAGATACGGGGAAGAGAGAGGACAAAACAGTATACGAAAAGTCTCGGGTGGTCTCTGGCATTATCTTTGATTGTCTCCACCAGGAGTGACCATCCCCTGGGGGGAGGCCCTCAGCCGGAGCTGCAGCTCTCTCGGCTGGTCACTCTGGAGCCGGCACACACCGCCCCGCCACGCCACGGCGCCCTACGCAGCCGATAGTACACCATTAATCATTGTCGCGTGTATGTCGGTCAAGCCCTCGGCACGTCAGAATCACAGCCGGGGTGGGGCGGGGGGGGGCGGCAACCGCAGCGCTCCACACCAACGTACCACGTGGTTATGAGGTGGGGATGCACCGAGGGCGAAACAACTACGAATTTTTGTACACCTCGTAATTCATAAAAAAATAGAAAAATCAAGAAAATCTCAGAAAAATTCAAGAAAATTTATAGAAGTTTAGGAAAATTAAGAAGAGGAAAAAGTTCAAGCAGAAATTTACAAAATTACGAAAATTCACAAAACGTGTACTCCAAAATTTAGAGTTGTTTCCCCCTCGGTGTGCATTGGTTACTCCCGGGTTGACGTGGCCCGCGGTGTTCTTGGCGGTGCTGCCGGGCTGCCGCGGACCGGTCGTGGGTCAGGACCGGACCAGAAACCAAAGAGACCCCATGGGCCAGGAGTAAGTCACCAATTTTCATGAATAATTCAAGCACTCTCACTTTGCCCCCTCCGTCCCTCTCACTCACACTCTGCAAAGTCCTCTATTCTTCGCTCTCTTTCTCTCGGGTTTTGAGGCTGGCTGCTCGCATACTACTTGCGCCCCGCCTGGGGAGTCCCCCACCCTCAAAGCCGGTGGACGACGAATATCAAAAGTAGCGACTAACCGAAAGGATTGGCCTATTCGAGAGTTCAAGAGTTTTTCCAGTATGAGCGAGTGTTTCCCAGTGACCATCTTGGATTATTTTTGTGAGGTTTAAGCTCTGTTGGGTTGCCTGCGAACCAGGATTATTACTCCCCCCGTGTGAAATGTAAAACGCCCATTCGGCACAGTAGCTCGCCCGGGGATTCATTGTTGTAAAATCGCAAGCGCTTCGTATCGGTTGGGAACCTACTGTCGAGGTCGAGGGTGAATGTCCAGTTGCATTTGATCGACATACATTTTCTAAACAGTAAATTACAAAATGAAAAGTACAATAAAAGAAACTAATTTTTAAAAAATTTTAATATAGCGCGCGACGTGGTTTCAAGGTGGATTCCCTCGGCCGCACTCGACTTCTCTGAGTCGATCTCCTCATCTTCCTACTCCTTTCGTATATCCCGCCCGCGCGCGCCACACGGTGGCATCTCTCGCCCTCTCTCTCTCTCTCTCTCTCTCTCTCTCTCTCTCTCTCTCTCTCTCTCTCTCTCTCTCTCTCTCTCCTCTGGTTTTTGTAAAAAGCGGTTCTGCTGGCGTGTGACGCACCGCGACCGGAACTCTCCCCGCCGCCGGTCCCGTCCCGTCTGGTAATTAACCAAGTTGCTTGAAGCCTCATACCCGCTGAGCCGCCGTGGTGCCGCCCCGCCCCGCCCCGCGCTTTTAATCCGCCCCCGCGTCGCTGCCTGCCTGCCTGCCTGCCTGCCTGCCAGCCAGACTGCGTGCCTCACGTACCGTACGTCATACCTCCCGGGAGTCCAAAGTTGTTCATCGTTTTCCTTTTTTCTTGTTTTGTTTTCGACTGGCGTATGCGCTATGGCAGAAATTTTGTTTTTGTTTTGAAGAGCCGAAATGAAAGTGCGGGATTTTGCCAGCAAACACTGTGGAATACAGGTTTGCGAAAGTGCAGACGACACCATCGTACTTGTGGCCGCTGTCTGCTTTCCTTTCATTTTAAACCAAATCTTTGTCATAGTAAGCTGCCTTTTTATGTAAATAATATGTATTTTAGCGTTACGAAAGTTTTAACCCCAATGCTGGGCAATCATGGCGTTGAAACGCACGCGCTGCTGGTCGAACGACGCGTCCCCATCTTAACCTCAGCCCCAATCCCCCAACCTCATGCCCTCCTCCTCCCTCCACCCCTTACTGCCCCATCGCTGCCCGACAACTCATATTTTCCCGCCAAAAGCGTTGCAGCAATAACTCACCAGGCGGCGCGACGCGACGCGGAAGGAAGCATTTCCCACAATATCGCTCTCTCTCTCTCTCTCTCTCTCTCTCTCTCTCTCTCTCTCTCTCTCTCTCTCTCTCTCTCTCTCTCTCTCTTCCTCTCTTATTCTCTCTCTCTCGCGTGCGCGCGCACGAACACATACCGCGTCACTTGGTAGCGGAAGCCGGGCGGCAAAGGCGACAGAGAAAGAAAGAGAGAGAGGGAGGGACGGAGAGGGCTAATTGAAACGTTTTGTCGGTAGCGCCTGCAGTCGCTAGGGTAGGCAGACCCGGCGCACAGCCCTGCGTGGCGGGCTAGGCCACCCGCCTGGCGCCAGGTGTCTCCACACATGTAGGCCCTACGACTCCCTACTTCTTCTTCCCTTATTCCCTTACTCTCTCTTTTTCTCCCTTTATCCTTTGACTCTCTTCCTCCCTCACTAACTCTCCTCCCCCCCCCCCTCCTGCTTCTCTCTCTCTCTTTCTCCACGCTTCCTGCCCTCTCTCGGGAGGTCAGGAGCCCTGAAAAACCCACCTTGCGGTTGGCGGATGCCGGATGCCTCTCTCTTTCAAGTTCCTAAACTCTTGAGGTCGCGGCGGCGCCTGGCCAGGGCGGGGCGGGGCGGGGCGGGGCGGGGCGGAGGCCTGGTGGCACCTCTAGCAAGGCCTCCTCGGCTACAAGTGGGATGGCTGATGCGGCTCGGCCTCTCTCGGCCTCACCGCGCCCTCCAATATGTCTGCCCGTCCGCCATCTCCCTCCGCACTCTCTCTCTCCCTCCCTCTCTCCCCCTCTCTCCCTCCCTCCCCCCTCTCTCTCTCTCTCGCCCCACGGTTTCTCCCCGCGGTGTCTCCTCCCCAGCAGCCACCGGAGCACTTTCGCCACCTGCCCTGCCGCCACTCGCAGGGCCCACATATATTTCAGGGCCTCTCCCTCTCCCTACTCCCTACGCTCGTTCCCTCTCTCTCCCACTTCATCCCCCTCTCCTCCCACTTCCTCTATACGGTGGCAACCACAGCCCTGGCGCGTAGGGCCGGACCCCTTCCTCTTCCCGCCCAGCGGAGCGCGAGGGGTTAAATGCGTCCGAAATGCGGATTAGAAACCACTTCCGATCACCTCGCGGGGGGCGCGCCCCTCCGCGGCCCTGTCCCCCTTCTTACCCCCCTCTCTCTATCGCGCTCTCTCTTTCACACTGTGTACTTCTCTATCTATCACATCCCCTTCCTCCCCCCCTCACTCTCTCTCTCTCTCTCTCTCTCTAGCTACCCCTCCTCTAAGTCGAGGCGTGGTTGCGATTCACGCCCCGTTTATTATTACTCTGTTATTGTTGTGTGTTAGATGCGGGGGTCTCTGTGAGTGTGTGTATGTAAGTGTGTATGTGTGTGTGTGCGTGTGTGAGTGCAAGTGAAGCCGGGCGTGATCGCATTGTATTCCACTTACTGCCCGCCCGCACCCCACGCCGCACCCGCATTCTCTCTCTCTCTCTCTCTCTCTCTCTCTCTCTCTCTCTCTCTCTCTCTCTCTCTCTCTCTCTCTCTCTCTCTCCACACACACATCCATACTGCACGGGAAAAATAGTTTCTTGTATTTCAAGATCTTTCTTGGATCTTATGGAGAATACCAATGGACATCCAAGACAGATCTTGAAATACAAGAAACTATTTTTACCGTGTGACACGCACTCACACATACACACTCAAACACACCACCGTGTTATATTTTCCGTACAGCACCCCTGCTACCCTCTTCCCGTGCGTCTTTCCCCCTCAACACACGCACACACACACACACACACTCATCTCTCTCTCTCACCTCTCTCTCTCTCTCTCTCTCTCTCTCTCTCTCTCTCTCTCTCTCTCTCTCTCTCTCTCGGTGATGCCTGTGCACCCATTAGGAGGACGCAAGCTACACATTTTGCCTGAGCGAGCGCTTTGTTCCAGGAAAGTCTGAGGCTACCCCGTCCGTGTCCGCGGGCTGATTCGGGTCGCGTGCTTCTGTGCGAAAGACAGAGAAAGAGAGAGAGTTGGGGGGGGGGGGGAGAAGGGGGGGATGCAGTATCTGCCGGGTACCGGTCCTCTAACGAGTTCTAAAATTAATGATTTTAACCAAACAACATAGGAAAAAGTTGTGTACCTGTTTTTCCTTGTTGACTTCTTTTACAATCCCCTCCCCCCCCAATTTTTATTTTAAAAGATTTTTAGTCACGTAAATGCTAAGCAAAAGCAACTGGATAAAGCGACCAGGTCTGCCGCTGGACTCGCGCTGTTGTAAAACATTACGCCGGTGGGGCTAGAGCCGGGCGGGGCGGGGGCAGATGGAATCACCACCGTCCTGTCAGAGGATCTTCTGATTGCTCACCGTACAGGCTTTGCCCATGGAGTGCGCAAGCGCACATATCCACACTCGTGCAGCGAGAGAGGCCGCGCGCGTGTGTTTGCTTGTGTGTGTGTGTGTGTGTGTGTGTGTTGACAGGGCGCAAATCCTGCGCAACTGCACTCCACGGCCCCAAATACTCACTGAAAGCCCCGGCCGTGCATCGTGTTACGCTCATGGCCCGTCATACAACTTACCCGCGTCCGGTCTATAGGTTGGCTAAAGCCGAAATGTGCGTGAATTTTTAAAAAAAAATTTCAAGTAATGAAAAAAGCATTTGTGCTTTCAAAAGAGAAATTGAACACCTTCATATATTGGAAAAATGAGAATCTGATAAGATTATAAGAAGAGATAATACACGATAATCTAGTAAATTAAGGCATAGAAAAGGGAAACAAAACTGAAGGAAATTTTCAGTAATAGTATACTTATCTCTCGAGACTAAAATTCAGAGTTTTCCCTGTTTAGTGGAGAACTTGGTTTCACCGTGGTAACACAATTGTACCTTAGCACCTTGCAGTGCGCGCATCGTGATCAGGTGGTCGATATAGACTGCAAACCCTTCAGAGATTGCTCAATACTGACCCCTCCTCCCCTTTTCCTTTTCTCTCACTATCTGCGCGCGCGTCTCCCTCTCGCAACTCCTGCATAACCCTCCCCCCCCCCCCCCTCTCTGTCTCGCTCCAGCCGTTATGCAACCGTTTTGCAGACACAACGGCGGCACACACAACAACTCAGTCGCCGCGCGCGCAAGTTGGCTGCTTTGTGGCTTCCGTAACATTAAGCGAAACAAAAGAGAAACGGGCGCGGCGTGCGGAGCGGAGCGCGAGAAGCGCGCGCGTTTTCAAAAAGCGTCGTCGTCTGCTGCTGCTGCTTCTTGTCGTTGTGATGGATGGCTGGACGGATGACACAGGACCCCCTCCCTCCCCCTCCCCGGTCCCTTTCCTAACCAGTTCCGCTTAAACACAGGACTTTCCCTGGAACACAACCATCGTCTTGGTTAACGCTCTGACAAAGTAGGCGACACGTCGGTGCACCGCTCTTTCTGACGCCTTTGTCGTGTGTGAAATGCACACGAGAGTGTTTACAATAAGTTTACATCAACTGCGGTGCACGCCGGCTAGTGTTCAATACTTTAACGTGCACGTAAGCATGCTCAGTATGCCCATAACATTTCATGGGGGGCATTATGTGTTGGACATTTGCATCTCATAAAGTAGCTAGTGCGTCTTGTCAGATTAACACTTTTCTGTTGTCTCCATCATTGACACACTTGGCCCTGGAACGTCTTCTCTGTTTCTTCCCCCTCCCCCCCCCCTTCTTGCAGTTTTAGGCAGTTCTAGGCTAATTAACACGTTTTGACGCCACTTCTGTGCTTGTTGCACAACGCACTCACTCATACACATGAGGTCCTACTCACGTACTGCGAGCAGGAGAAAGAGAAGAGACTCCGTGCTGTTTGCAGTTATTGAAAAAGTTTGCTCTCTCCGCGTCCTACTGCGAGCGAACACAAGGTGCGCCAGGCATGCCGGGCCAGGCCGGCGGGGTTATATTGGGAGCGCGAGGCTGCGGGTTGCATTCAGGGGAAAAGGGAGGGGGGGGGGGGGCCTCGGACAGACAGATGAGAGATGAGTGGATTTTTGGGGGTTATAAAGATGTAGTTGGACGGTGAGGTTGAGGTCGAGGGTTGATCACTCATTCAAAATGTATAAAATGATTTTCTTGACCTTTGATGTTTTTGATTTTTTTCTTTTGATTTTTGTTTTGATTTTTCGCGGAAAATTTCTGTCACTCTTAAATAAAGTTTGATCTGTTACCACCATTTCTGATTTTTTTTTAAATTTTATTTCGTCGTTTTGTTCATTTTCTTTTGATTTTTCGTATTTTTCCGCAACTTTGTGCTTAATTTCATTTTGTTTTATTTTAACTGATTTTTTAATGAATTTTGGGGGGCTACACTAGTCAAAGTAAAGTTGTACGCCTTTCTTGAAGCGTAAGAGGCCGTACGCCCTTATTCAAGCGTACAATAGCTCATGCGCTCCTTTTCTTCTTTCTGAATGCATGGGGGAAATTGCCGTAGTTGTTCGCTTAGAGAAGGGCGTAAGGTGTGGTACGCTTGAAAAAGGCGTACCACTGCGCTTTAGTTTTACCAGTGTGTGAACAATGGTTTTTCGAAGAGGATTCCCCCCTCCCCCCCTTTCACCCACCCTGCAGAATCGGTTGAGGTGCATGGCGAGAGGACCGAGCGTGCCGCCTTTGCGTTGCAGCCTTGTGCATGCTGAAATTGTCCCCTCCACCACTCCCCCGCTGGTCCCGCAAGGACCTCGATCCGGCCTGTTTCACTGGGGCCCACATCAGCGGCGTGGCGGGGCGTGGCAGCGCGCGCAGAAGCTGGCCTCCCAGGGGGGCCAACTTGCGTTGGTTTCTTCTTGGGCGCCGGGAGATGGGAGGAGGGGGTGGGGGGCTTTATGGGAAGCGAAGTGAAGTGCTGAGAGAGCGCTGGAGAAGAAGAAAGAGAGGGGGGGGGGGGGTTGTAGCTGCTGGACTTATCGCGTCCTGGATGGAGAGGGTGGTATGTTGCTTGGCTCGCAAAACAAGCAAGGAATGCAATCCATACGCCTCTCAAGACATCTGCCCTGGTGTGGCGGGGAGGGGAAAGGGGGTAGGGTAGCAGACCCTCCGGTCGTTACTACCGCTGCTGTTGCTTCTGCCAATGCTGCTCTCTCTCTCTCTCTCTCTCTCTCTCTCTCTCTCTCTCTCTCTCTCTCTCTCTCTCTCTCTCTCTCTCTCTCTCTCTCTCTCTCCCCCCCCCCCTCTTGGCGCCGCTTCTCCGCCTTTCTGCTTTTCTCGCTGGAATGCCGATGAAGACCATTACCAGAAGGCTACACAAGCCCGGGCTAAACACTTTACACAGTCTTGGAATTTTTTTTTTCTTAAGTTGAAATTTATTTCAAAAATGAAAATTGAGGAAAAACAAGCAGAACTAAAGTGCAATGGTTCAGAAATGACGATATCTGGCCGCGATGCCCGCCGGGCCGGGCCTTGTCTAACGTTCGTTCGCCCGGCTGGCTGGCCGCTCATCTCGCTGCCTCTGGCGCAGGGAATGCACCGCGCTCCGGGCGCCTTAAATATTTGCTGTTTGGGGCGGCATGTCTGGCGGGCCGCGGCGCGCGCAGCTGCCGCCCTGCCGCCCTGCCGGCCGGCCGGAGAGATATGGGCGACGCGCCTCCCGCCGGGGCCGGGGAGCAGCCGAGCGGGAGGGGGCGTTCATAAACCACGCGCCCTGGAGAGAGTGGAGGGGATACAAATATCATAGGCAGGCCCTCAATAGTCGCAGGACCGCCACCTCCGCCCTACCCACGCACCCCCCAGGCCGAAGGGGAAACGACTCCGAATTTTGGTGTACAAATTTTGTGACTTTTTCTAAATTTTTCGAAATATTTTCTTATATTTTGTCTTTTTTTATTTGCAATTTTTTTGAGTTAATCTTTCCTGAACTTTTCTGAATTTTTGAAAATTTTCTTGACTTTTCCTTTTCTAAATCGAAATATTTTGTTATTTTTCCCTTTTTTTTTTTGCAATTTCTTGATTTAATCTTTCCTGAACTTTTGTGAATTTTTGAAAATTTTCCCAACTTTTCCTGGTTTTTTATTTTTGAAATAACGACGTGCGAAAAAAATTCTGAGTTGTTTCCCTTTCGCCTCAACCACCACAAGGACCCATCGGGGTACAAACATTAGAAACTCCGATGAAAGTCCTTTATAGTGAAGGCTCATAATATTCGTACATACCCTCCCTTCGTCCAGGGCACGTAATGTTCTTTAATAACGGTCCCCCATCGGGTCGGGGGATGGAGTGGATGCGCCAGGCCAGAGGCCCGGGGAGGGGAGGGGGGGGGGCTTTCCTCTCGTGTCACGCGACTGCGTCTAGAAGGCGGTGAAACGAACTGTCTCCTCGCCCGCCTCGCCCCGGCTGCAGCGCCCCGCGCCATCCTAGTGTAGTAGTAGTCACTGTGGGAGGGCTCGCCCGGGCTCGCCTTGGCGAGGGAGGGCACTAAAGTAAGTGGCAGTGTATATTTTTGTTACTTCACTTTGCCGCCGCTGCTTCTGCCTCCAGCTGGGGGTGCGCGGTGGTGAGGCGGGCGTGCATTCCCGAAAGCATCCAGACCGGGTTAGAGCGAGGAGCGGGGCTGAGGAGTGGAAATTGAAGTGAAGAGCCTTCTGGATTGCAAACACAAACAAGGAGAGTGGATTGTGCGAGGGAGATGTGAGGGAGAGCGAGAGAGACAAGTGCTCCGCCTCCTATCTCCGTCTCCCGCGCGACGCGACCTGGACAGACATGCGTGTGACGATGTGGTGACTGCCCCGCCGCGCTGATGGGGTGGCGGGGTATAAGCGCCGAGATAAGGCGGGCCGGGGTGGGGTACCGCGGGGCGGGGTACGGCACGGCGGGGTACATAAGGGGTGGGGGGTGTGGTTAGTGCGGCGGGGAGGTATGCGCCCAACCCCGCCGGTGAGACGGCGGACAATGCGAGCGCTGTCGAGGGAGCTGAGAGAGAGTGAGGGGTAGCGGAGGGAATACTGTGCTCTGCTTTTATTAGCGGTACCTAGGTATTAGGTGCTCTTATATTTCAGAATTTTTCTTTTCTTTTTAGTGTTATATGTCCGCTTGTTTTCTTGAGGTATGAGCCTTACGGAAAATTGTAGATTCTAAGAGAATATTTTTGCGTTATTTATTGTGCTTGAACCACGCAGGAGTTAAGTGGTACGATTGAAAACTTATAAATTCGTTTATTTGATTGTTCACTGGAAAAACTAAGGTGCTATAAAACACCTTTTTTGGGGTGCTATTGAATTTTTTGGGGTGTTACTGCACTAATGCCTTTGTAAAGGCACGATTAGGGCCAAAAATAGCACCTTTGGGAGGCAATAGCGCCTTTCTAAAGGCACTACTTCACTAACGCCTTTAAAAGGCATTAGGAAGCACCTTTGTTTTTCCAGTGTTGTTGCAGACCTTTTCCCCCATCAGAAAGTGTCCATACAAATTTTCTGATGACTGTGAAATGTTTGTGAGGGGTTATACCAGAAAATTTCCCTCAAGAAATATCGGTATTAAAATGTTAATTTACAAAATTGGAATGACTCTTGCCACTGACTTTTCATTTCGTTTACATACACGGAATGTCATTCGCAAAATTTACGATACCGTTAATTTACAACATAATTTGTAAATGACAAATTGCGATTTATGTTTTAGTATTTCGAAGATGTTTTTTGACAGTATAGAACTAAAACGTTTCTGTAACTATATTTGCAGTTGCAGTTCGCCGACAATAAAATGCGAACTAGGAGTTAGTGCGCGCGGGCTTCTCATCAGGATGTGTTTTCTTTACTGCTAAAGATTCAGCCGGGTGGGGCTGCTGCAGCCGGCTGGGCGCCACCGCCATTACAAATTCACACCAATAACAAAGTTGCGCGCGCGGTCAGAGGAAGGGAGAAAAAAAAAAGGCGGGGAGGGATCGTCAGCGGCGTGGATGCGCTTTGATAAATCCCCGTCCGGAAAAGTTTTGAAAGTTTGAGGAATAAATAAATACGATACCAGAGGCGGGCTGCGTCCGAGGCGAGAAGGCGCGGACGGGCTGGACAAAGGCGGGGCAAGGAGCAAGTAAAGAGTCTTTTCGGAAGTAGTGGGGCTGGCTCGGCCGCGGGAGGGCTGGTCTGGTGCGGTGCCCGCGCGTCGGTCGGAAGTTGAGTTTGCCGCGGCAGTGTTTCACCGCAAATATAAAGATGTGGATGAAAAATTGTTGCTGGTGCAAGGCAGCGACGTTAAGGTAACGCCGCGGTAATAGCCACGTCGTAAAGGATGCCCTCCCCGTCACGGCTCGGCTCGGCTTGGCTCGGCTGTGCTCGGCTCGGCTCGACTCGGCACGGCATGGGCGCGAATGAAGACGAAGCGCCGCCACAGCCTCGCCACTATAGGTTTATTTCGACGCGATACACTGGAAATTCAAGTGGACGTCTGTCCAGGATACCGGGCTCCCAGAGGTCTGGAAAAATCATGGAAAATGAAGGTGGTCGTGGAAAGTCGTATAGGAATTGCAGGGGAATCATAAGGAAAAAATCAAGAAAAAATCAGATGAAATTAGGGAAGATTTAAAATGAAAATCGCGAACTGATGCCACCTAAAAGAAGGGTATAGGCTTGAAGTTATAGTGAAGCTCGGGCGCTGACCGGTCGCTGAACTGCCGATGCTACAAGCTCGTGCGGCCCACCGCTGCGCCGCTTCTAAACCGTTATAAGCATCACACTTATTAATAATTAACAGTAGCGGTAATGACATTACAGCAATGCGCGGAGGGCCCCCGCTCCCTTAACCCTTTTCTAAATCTCGGTCGGGCCCGCCGCCGGCGCCGCGTCCCGCCGCGCCGTATCGGACTGTAATCAAAAGCGAATTAAGGCAGGGGTGTGGCACACATACGGGAGAACGGCCGGGCGGCCGGTGAGAGAGAAAGAGAGAGAGAGAGAGAGAGAGAGAGAGAGAGAGAGAGAGAGAGACAGAGAGAGAGAGAGAGAGAGAGACAGAGAGAGAGAGAGACAGAGAGAGAGAGAGAGCTCTGGGCCGTGTAAAAGGGTCCGGACTAGAGGGGGGGAGGGGGCCTTTTCATTGAGGGGGCGCGCGCGGGGCTCAGCATTACATGCACGTATGAGCGCTCTGGTATTAATTTATCGATTCGTATTTGGCGGGCGAGTTATGCTGCCAGGAGGAGGGCGAGCGCGGCGGCGGGGGCAATATCGTTCGTCTTCTGTCTCGCCGCCGGCCGCCGCTGTTCCGGTCGCGGGAGAATATGAGGATAGGATGGACCGCGAGGAGTAATCGACTCATTGGCGGTCGTCTCGCATTTCTCTCTCTAACTCTCTCTCTCTCTCTCTCTCTCTCTCTCTCTCTCTCTCTCTCTCTCACTCACTCACTCACTCACTCTCTGCTCACCCTGTCACTCTCTCACTCACTGTGTGTGTGTGTGTTTTGGTGTGCACTAAGCGAAATTGTGTGGCTTTTCGGGGGGGGGGGGTTGGAGTGGCGTAACGCGGCGCTCTGGTTGTGGACAGATCGAAGATGCGATGGCCGCCGCTCTCTGACCTGCTTGGCTTGTAATTAGTGACGACGCTAATGTTTGCTCAGAGAGAAAGAGAGAGAGAGAGAGAGAGAGAGAGAGAGAGAGAGAGAGAGAGAGAGAGAGAGAGAGAGAGAGAGAGAGAGAGAGAGTGTGGGGTGAGGGGTGGGCGAAGAGGAGAGAGCGAGGGAGACAGACAGTCAGATAAAAGGTAGATGGCGATAACACGCGGGGCCGGGCGGGGCGGGCGTGGGCGCCCTCCTGACGGACCCGGCGCGGCCCGCAGCGCGAGCGAGAGGAGATGGGAGGGGGGGAGAGGAGGGAATGGGAGCGGACAACACTCAGTAATACCAATTTAAATTATAAATGTAATTAGATTTCTAGGACCGCCCAGCCCCAGAGCCCCTCTCCTCTTCGCCTCGGCCCGGTGTAACATCCCGCCTTTCCCTTCCAATCTCTCTCTCTCTCTCTCTCTCTCTCTCTCTCTCTCTCTCCTCTTACAGAGCTCTAGCGGTAGCGTCCTGAGGCAGCTGCGTCTCTCCTTTCCCCCCTCTCTCTCTCTCTGCTCCAGTCTCTCTCTCTCTCTCTCTCTCTCTCTCTCTCTCTCTCTCTCTCTCACTCTCTCACTCTCTCTCTCTCTCTTTATCTCCCCTTGCTCCTGTTCATTTTGCCGACATCCAATAAACACCAGTCGCTATTGGCAGACCGACTGCTGGCGCCCTCTACCTGTCTTCAAGGGTCGGCCTCTTTGCCACCTCGCCATTCTCCTCTCCGTTGCACGCATTTCACTTTTTTTCTTTTTTTTTTAATTTTTAAATCTTGTTGTTGTTTTTTACAGCAACTTTGCGGATTAGAGATCCGCCTCCTCACAACCAGTCCTCTAACCCTCCATACCGACCTCGGTCCCCCTCTTTCGACCTTGTCGGCATATGTGTGATTATTTACATCTTGATAATCTCATGCATACTCTACGGCCCAGCAGATAACCCACGGGATCGGCGATACATGCGGTCTGGAATGACGAGGCCTAACAGGGCAGGGTGAGGCGAGGCCGAGGCTATGTTTGTTGAATGTAATTTTTGTCTTTGCCCTTGGACCGGGACTTGCACCGGGAGGAATGTTTGAAAACGTAACGGGAAAAATTATTCGCAAGTAATGTAGAAAATTAACGACATTGATATGTTAGACTAACACACTTGAATTATTCTTTGGATTCTGATTATCATCGAACAACGTTAAAAAAATAGCTTTTTTTATATGCGACACCGACACCGGTCGTTATTTTACAGGATCGCCATTGAAAAAAAAAGAAAGAAAGAAAAAAATATAAAAAAATAGCACGAAGAATGCTGTTAATTCACTGATAAACTTTTTAACAGTGAAAGCGAAAACGGGGAAAGTGTTGTGTGTTGTATGGGAGGGATGTAGAAAGAGAGAGAGAAAGAGAGAGAGAGAGAGAGAGAGAGAGAGAGAGAGAGAGAGAGAGAGAGAGAGAGAGAGAGAGAGAGACACGAAGGGAGAGAGAAACGAGCGCACACCGCAGGAGGAAGGCGGGAAGAAGGCAAGGGGCTTAACGGGAACTTACGGCGGCGACCTCCGCCTCAGTCGCGAAGAATCGGGTCCGGCCGCTCCACCACGCGCCGCCACGCCCTCGCACTGCTCGCTCCTTCCAATCTGGGGCGCGCAACTCCGCGTGCTTTATTTTTGGCACGTCTTGCCTTTTGTGTTCAGTGTTATATTCTCATTGAGATTGCCGGCAGAGCAGAGAATTGACCCCCCCCCCTCCCCCCTCCTTTTCCCCTTTTTCTCTCTTCCACCGTCCATCTGTCTCTCTATATGTCTGTCTCTCGAATTTCCCTTGAAGCCAGCTGTGCCAGCCTAACAGTTCCACAACAACGTCAGTTTTGTGGACAGAAAATTTATTGGAAAAACAAAGTGAACGTCTGGGGTTTTTAACCCAACAAAAATACAGTTATATAATTTGCTACAAATAAGAATGTAGCATTTTTCTCAAACTCCAAGTTTTATAAAATTTGGACTGAAGCTATAACTTTAAAAAGCAAGCGAAAAAAAAAGTAATAAAATAATTTTTTTTAAAAAAAAAAAATCAGATGTGGTTTTTCAGGTGACTTACAATGAAATCCCTACCGCCCCCATCCCTCCCTCCCCCCTCTGCCCCACGACCACTCTCTGCCCCAATCGTAATCTGCTGGCCAAGCCTGTGCTTTTTTTTTCTTTCTTGTTTTTCTTTGCCTTGCTCCACCATCTCCAGATTAACGCCGACGACCAGTGCTGGTCTCGTCTCTGTGATCCTCCAGCCGCCTCTATTTGCCCAACCCTTCCTACCTTTCCTACCTGGACCGGCAGCGTGCTCTCTCTAACATTGGCTCGACACGTCACTCACAGGTTCAATAAGCAACAGCTCTCTCTCTCTCTCTTCCTCCGCCTCTCCTCTGCCCCTCCCGGTTCGTTCGTTAGGGAGGAATGCCCCAGGCGAGCAGTCGCTGATCTGTATTGCCTCGACAGGGACCCTCGACCCCCCTCCCACCACCACCACCACCACCACCAACTCTGCCCCCCCTTGCTTGGCCTGGCCTTCCTGTGCAAGTTTTCGTTGCCCTCAAATCAGTGCCTAAGTGTGCCAGCTTGTACTGTAGCGCGACCATCCTAACCAGGTCGCAGCCACTGCAAGAGTTCATCGCCCGCCAAACTAAGTGCAACTTAGTTTCGGTTCATTCTATTGTGTAGCTCCTTATTTTCCTTTTCTTCTAAGCGATCGTTTCAAAGTCGTTTAAAGTGGATTGTTTGAATGTCACATACATTTCGCACATTTGTAGGGACAAAGTGCGCGGAACGGATATTCCCACACTTGGATCTCTAGTGTCGAGCGTGTGGTAGGGGAAGTGGCTCGGGAAGCGGTCAGCAGAGGGAATTCCTCCGATAAATGCCGCGCGCTGCTTTATCCCTCAGAGGAACGACAAGGAAAAAATAACACGACTAGAAAATAAATATAGAAAGGATATGCTTTATTTTTTCTCGTCCACTTCTCCCTTTGGTCATACCTCGTTTTCTTTCTTCTCTTGCTCGTCGACGTCGTCGTCATATATGAGGAAACTGAAACTGAAATATTACGAGCCGGACCTTATGACATGATCGCGTCGCCTCGGGCTCATTCTGGGGGAATTTTGTTTTTCTTCAGTAGTTCTCCCTTGCGTCTACGCCTCCCTTCTCCGTACGTTTATATGCGGCACATCAGAAGAGAAACAGAAGCGGGCCGGGCCCCGAGCAAGGGTTGTGCAAGAGCGGTTTGCGTATCACACGCACTTTGCCCTAGAGGCATTTTGCGGACGCGAAACTTAGCCTGCTTCGCTGTGTGAGAGAGTGAGGACCTACTCTCTCTCTCTCTCTCTCTCTCTCTCTCTCTCTCTCTCTCTCTCTCTCTCTCTCTGTCTGTCTCACTACTCTCTTGCTCCCACCACTTTCTGTATGCCTCTCTCTCGCTCTCGTTCCCCCTCTCTCTCATTCCCATCTCTTCCTTATCACGACTAGTCCTCATGAGGGCTCGTACCGTTCTGAAGGAGGTCTCTCTTTCCCCGCATTCTCTCTCTCTGTCTCTCTCTCTCTCTCTCTCTCTCTCTCTCTCTCTCTCTCTCTCTCTCTCTCTCTCTCTCTCTCGAGTGGGCGCTTTCACTCGCACGCCCTCTCTAACGCAGTCTCTCCAATCCCGGCTTGTCGTGGTGCACCGCCATCATTCTGCCTTCATGTTGAGAAACTTCTTGTTTGCCTACTCTGCTCGCAGCAGCGCCATCTGGAGAGAGAGAGAGAGAGAGAGAGAGAGAGAGAGAGAGAGAGAGAGAGAGAGAGAGAGAGAGAGACAGGGAGAGAGAGAGAGAGAGAGATGCGGACGGAAGCAGCGGGCTTTCGCGGAGGACCATTTCAAATCACTCGACTCAGTGTTGTAAAAGCGAGGAGGTCGCTGCGCGGCCAACAACATTGTCTGCGAGTACGTTTCGTAGGTTCGTTCCGCGCGCGCGCAAACGTCGTTTCCGGCCGGAGCAGAGCGGCAGCGGCCAGCCGGAGCTGGCAGGCGGGCGGGCAGGCAGGCAGGGGAACGGGTCGTGGTTGCTGTACGTCGAGCGCGAGGGGTAAATAACTCCGAATTTTGATGTACACCACTAATTCAAAATTCACACTAATTCAAACTAATTCACGCGAATTCAAAACTGATTCACGCGAATTCAAAATGAATTCAAAACAAATTCAAGCGAATTTAAGGAATGACCTCAGAAAATACACGCACATCTGATCCAAATTATTCTCTCAATTACATGATGAAATAGGATTTTTAGTAAATTATTGTGAATTATTTCTATTTATTCCAAATTATTGGAAATTACCTTGCTTGCAATTGCGCAAAATAATCACAATTATTTCAATTATTTTTTTAAACTTTTCAGAAACAAATTTTGCTCTGCAACTGAAAGGGTGGCGTAAAAACATGGAAATTTTTTGCGGCAGTAAACCTCCCGAAGGAGGTTGCGGTTCCCGCCAGGCACAGGGCTTTTACCCCCTGTGGCAGCCAACTGCTTCGGTGTTCCATGGGAACCGGCGCTTTGCTGACTGCGATCCTATCGCGCAATTCGACAGATTTGATCCCCGTACCACCATTGGCCTACCCCTAGAGGTACGAGCGGTGTCAAGAGCGTTAGACTTCCTGATCCCAGTTTCAGAGGCCTTACCTCAGAGGGGTACGCGGGACTCGAACCCACAACCCCGAGTGCCGACACGTAGCCAGAACAGGAAGCGACCCAACGCCCAGAGCCACCGAGCCAACGGCGGTGAGACGTGTTTAACTTCTATTTGACCTGCCATCCAGCTGCGGCCAAAGGGAATGTCAAGCGCGAAAAACACTTTCCCAAGTGGGAGTCGAACTTGGGACCACTCAGTTCGGTGTTGCGCGCTCTACCAACTGAGCCACGACGCCACAATGACTGTACAATGCGACGGGTTCGAGTTGTATTTGCCCTGTCCTCCTGGATGGGGGCTGCAGGATACGGCAAATACGACTCGAACCCGTCGCACTGTACAGTCATCGTGGCGTCGTGGCTCAGTTGGTAGAGCGCGCAACACCGAACCGAGTGGTCCGAAGTTCGACTCCCACTCGGGAAAGTGTTTTTCGCGCTTGACATTCCCTTTGGCCGCAGCTGGATGGCAGGTCAAATAGAAGTTAAACACGTCTCACCGCCGTTGGCTCGGTGGCTCTGGGCGTTGGGTCGCTTCCTGTTCTGGCTACGTGTCGGCACTCGGGGTTGTGGGTTCGAATCCCGCGTACCCCTCTGAGGTAAGGCCTCTGAAACTGGGTTCAGGAAGTCTAACGCTCTTGACACCGCTCGTACCTCTAGGGGTAGGCCAATGGTGGTACGGGGATCAAATCTGTCGAATTGCGCGATAGGATCGCAGTCAGCAAAGCGCCGGTTCCCATGGAACACCGAAGCAGTTGGCTGCCACAGGGGGTAAAAGCCCTGTGCCTGGCGGGAACCGCAACCTCCTTCGGGAGGTTTACTGCCGCAAAAATTTTCCATGTTTTCACGCCACCCTTTCAATTGCAGAGCAAAATTTGTTTCTGAAAAGTTTTAAAAAATAATTGAAATAATTGTGATTATTTTGCGCAATTGTAAGTTAATTTTCAATAATTTGGAATAAACAGAAATAATTCACAATAATTTACTAAAAATCCTATTTCATCATGTAATTGAGAGAATAATTTGGATCAGATGTGCGTGTATTTTCTGGGGCATCCCCGAATTTAAAACGAATTCAAGTAAATTCACAAAAAGATCACAATAATTTAAAACTTTGCAATAAATTCAAAAAATGCAAAGCTAATTCAAAACGAATTAAATTCAATTTAGACAAATTCAATTCAAATTCACGCAATTTGTACACCGAATTCAGAGTTGTTTACCCATCGGTCGAGCGTCCTCGGTGCCTCGACGCCCGCACCAACACGGTGTCGAGGCGCCCCCCCACCCCGCCCCGCCCTGCGCCGCCCCGGTGCCTGAGGTTCGGGTCAGGGTCGGCGGGGTGCCATCCGTCCATGCTGCGCGTTCTCTCTTTACCCCACATTTCCTCCCTGCAGGCTGATTCAGAAGGGCGCTTTCCTCGCCCTACCTCAGTTGCGCTCATGGCGTGCGCCGTATAGGTGCGAGAGAGAGAGAGACAGAGTGAGGAGAGCGCTCTTCGGAATCAGCCTGCTGCCCCCCTGCTTCCCCGCAGGGAGGTCCTTTGTGCCCCTCCTCTTGGTGGCTGATGGTGTCGCCAGGACCATATAGGACCATTGCCAAGTCCACAAAGGAATTTCTTCCATCCGAGCTGCCGTGACTTGTACTCATGCGAGTGGTCAGCCGCGCACAAAGGCTCTGCCCGGGCGCGTCCGGCGGCGTCAGCACGCCAGTCTACTTTGTCAGCTCGCACGAGGCGCGCGAGCTGACAGCTGTCAGTCGAGGCTGCCTCCTCCTCTGCCCCCTCCCTCCCAACTCCCTCTCCGGTCCGATGTCTCTCGTCGATTCGTCATCTTAACGACGGTGCCTATACTCCTCCCTTCCGCTCCCGCTGTATCACTGTCTGCGCTCTACTTTTTTGCGTATTTCAATTTTTTTTTTTCATGCAGCGGGTGATTTGTAACTTCAACTCCTTTATTATTGGAGATTGTAGGACGAAATGTGCGTGTTCCAGTACAATTTTGTTCCTTTTCTTATTTTTCGACGGTGCAGTTCTAAACAGCTCTCCTTTTTCTTGTTGTCTGTGTTGCCAGCTGGGGAAAATATCCGACGAAAACACCTTTGCGAGGCAGAGTAGGCAGGCGTTTGTTTGTCTGTAATGCGGATGTATTTGGGGGACTTTTATCTCTATTTCTTCTGGCAACACTGCCCATAGTACGAGAGGGAAACAACACTAAAATTTTGTTCACCCTGCATTTCAGAAAATTTCTGAAAAAATGCGGGTAAAAAAGACTAAGAAAATCAGACAAAATCACAATGTTTACGAAAAATATGAATCAAAAATTACAATAAAGAACAAAACAAAAACAAAACACTAATAATTCACAAAAAAAAATAACAAAATCTGTACACCAAAATTCAGAATTGTTTATTTTGTTCCTCGCAGTACCTTAATTTATTTGTTGCTACGCAGCATTCCTCCTCTTTTGCCCCACTGTGACTTTTTCCTCCATGTGTATCTGTTTTACTTCAGCGTGGCTCCCGCCCGTGATGGTGGCGCCGGGGGCGCGCGCGCGGGGTGTTATGTAACTTGTCTAAGTCCAGCGCGCCGGCCTGGCCTCGGCCTCGGCCCCGGCCCCGGCCGCCGAGGTCAGTCGGGTCAGGCCAAGATGGATACGGGAGAAGTATGATGGAAAACCTCGTGGCGTGGCCGTGTCGCGTAGCGTCGTGTCGCCCGGCCCCGCCATTGCGCCCACCTCCTCGTCCTCTGTGCGGAGATACACGAGACAAGGAGTGCAAAAAAAAATAAAAAAATAAAACAAGGATGTCTCTTTTATTTGGTTGTTGTTGATCTTCTGTTGCAGGTACGTGTCTTTTTTCCTGTGCCGAATGAAGCATGCGGGAGCGCAAAGTCTCGCCGCCTCAGTGCCTCCTCCAATTGAGAAGTTTGTGTGTAAGTAGGCGCAATACGACGTCCCGACAAAATATTTCGTTTGACTGTACATCAAGTTTTCCCTCTTTTTTTCCTTTTTTCCCCCTGTTTTCGTTATGGGACAAACCGTTTTGTGATGTCATTTGGGTCTGATTCCGCTCGTTCCCCGCTGAGTGGCGGGCAGCGGCCGCCCTCCTATCACACTGCGGCGAGGGCGAGGTGCCCCCCTCTGCCCCGAGGCCATCACCGAGTCCCCCGCCCCGCCCCGCCCCGCCCCGCCCCGCCCCGCCCCGCCCCGGGTCCCACTGCCCCTGCCCGGCCGCCCGCCCTGCTAAAGTGGCCCGTCTCATCATAACATTTTTACACCGCCTGAAAGGAGGACATACCCGTTTAGAGTTGGCTGTCTTGCGGAGCGTGGCGTGGAGTGGCGCAGGGCGCGGTGCTTGGCGGTCGGCGTGATAACTCGGCTTGCCTCTCACTCGCTCTCTCCTTTTCTCTCTTTCGCTCTCTCTCTCTCTCGCTCTCTCCCCTCTCGCTCTGGAGCTTTAACCATCGATGCTTTAGGGGTGGCCACTCTCCCTGCGGCGCGCAATACACTTGCTGCTGTCACGCCTCGGCGGTCTCTCTCTCTCTCTCTCTCTCTCTCTCTCTCTCTCTCTCCCTCTCTTTCTCCCTCTCCCTCTCTCTCTCTCGCTCCCTCTCCCTCCCCTGAGCAGATATATTCTTCTTTCAGGGTCATTTTACATTAAGGGCGAGATTCACTTTAAAATGGCATCTCGAGGGCAGGTGTAGTAAAAAGAAAACGCTTTGAACGCTGCGGAGATGATACTGATGATGATGATGATGATAGTAAAAACTTTGTCTTGGTGCATGACAGCATCTTGTCCGTCAACTGCATTTTAATCGCTCGTTCTATAGCCGGGCGCTAAGCAACTGAGCGTGGTCTCGTCAGCACGGCGCGGGGTAATGGTAGTTTTCATAGTTTTACGCTTTCCCACTGTCGCTTGTCCGACGGGGAGGAAGGGGGGGGGAGAGAGAGAGAGAGAGAGAGAGAGAGAGAGAGAGAGAGAGAGAGAGAGAGAGAGAGGAGAAAGATAAAGAGAATGTGCGTGGCAATAAGCCACAGTCACAGCGGTCACCCGCCACCGCCCTCTGCCAAGGAAGGCCTGGGGCAACACACACACACACACAGACACGTACACAGAGTTCCACGGAAACGGAAATGGCTGATCGGGTTCGTTCCTGCGCCGGTCGGCTCCGCCCTCGTATAGCGCTCAATCTCGGACCTCTTCCCCCCTCTCGCTACTTTTTCATCCCTCCCGCGCACACGGGCGGGGCGGGGTGGTCGCCGGTCGCCGGTCGCCCGCTGGTCGTTGCTAGCGTCCCTCTCCAACTTAGTGGGACACAAATCCGTTTTGTTGCCTCGGCGACTCCCGCGGTGTCACCTGTGTATGTGTACCGCAGGGGCGAGGAGGGGGGTGGGGGTGGGGTGGGGGGGGTTCGACCCCTCTTTCTTCAAAGTGCATAGGCGACCCCCGCTGCTGCGTACACGCGCGAAACGAAACCTGTTTGACGTGCGACGAAACCTGATCAACTCGTCTTCTTGTTCAGCCGTCGAAATTGGTGTCGATGTACCGCCCCGGCATTATTGATTTTGCGGGCCTCTTCGATGTGATGTGGCGAATATCTATCACGGCCCGCGCCTGTGATTGTGTGCTTTAGTGTGTGTGTGTGTATGTGCGTGTGTGTGTGTGTGAGTGTGTGTGTGTGTGTTTGAGAGAGGGAGAGAGAGAGAGAGAGAGAGAGAGAGAGAGAGAGAGAGAGAAGAGGAGAGAGAGTGACGAATTACGGGGCTTAAGATAGAGCGACGAGAAGGTCGACGTCGACGGTTCAACGCCTTTTGACACGCGGGTCTGTCTGCGCGCGCGCTCTTTTGCTATTTTGGAATATTTGCCTACAAACTCGGTTTCTCTGCCGCGTGTAAATTTGTCAGGGTAAACGCGAGCGAGAGAAAGAGAACGCGCGGGCGAGCAAGCGAGCCGTAGCTCAACGAAGTACCCGCTGAATATGAGATGAATATTCACGCTCTGTCCGGGCGGGGGCGCGCGGCGACAGGGAAGCGGGGGACGGGGGGCGGTCCCTCCCCTCGGGGACACACAGCGGCTGGTGGAGAGGGAGCGAAAGACTCCACGGCGGCGACCTGTGCTGGATCGCGTATCACTGTGAAAAAATATCTTTGTAGATTTACACCCAGAAAAATAGGGTTTCTCGATAAAAGAATATTATTGTTCTTGATTTATAAATGTTCTCGTCTTTTTTGAGACGTGCTTGTTTGGAGAACATTTTTTTTTTTTTTTTTTTTTTTTGATACGGGTAAAATGTTCTCGAAACAAGCGAAATGTTCTCAAAAGAGACGAGAACATTGAATATCGAGAACTCAGTTTTCTGGGTGCATAGTATGTTTGTAAAAGACGACATACGAAAAATATTGTAAATTTACGACGACCCTTTCTCTCTCTCTCGTATTTGAGTTTCAAGTTGTTAGGTAGTGATTTTTAATTTTACGATTTTTAATTGTCGTTTTACAACTTCGCTTCGTGTTAAATTTTCCCGTAAACCTACGACTATATCTCATAATGTATTGCGGGTGGAACGGCTTTTCTGTACCGCGCTGGAGACTGGTCCTCACCAAACTAGCCGCACCTCACCAATTTTTTTTTCTGTTTCCTGGACCTGAAAACTTAGCTGAGACACAAGTTAGTGTTGGTCATTTAAAAAAAAAAAAAAAAAAAAACGAGCCGCACACACGCTCCTCTCCTATATACAGTCTGGGAGGGGTGGGGGGCTGGGGGAGTGAGCGCTGCCTGCTGGCGGACTATTCTAACTGGCTGGCTTTTACTGGATACTGGATCAATACGGGGCTTATATTTTAACTGGCTGGCTTTTACTGGATACTGAATCAAGACGGGGCTTATATTTTAGCTGGTCTTCATACCAAACGTAAAAGTCAGTCTAATCGACTGCCTAAAAATTGTGACGGGTTGCAGCCTTTTCTCGTCCCCGGCCAGGTGTGGGTTTGGGGACTCTATTACGACGGGTATATCTACTCTGTTGCACCACCGTGTTCACTTTTTTATCATCTTTCGGAAATCCGTATTAAAAAAAAGACAAAACCCACACTCAGCTGCGTTTCATTTCGTGCTCTCTGTCATCGCTGTGACGTTGCTCCCCGCGGGCGCGCCGCAATGATATGACTCCCGGCCCGGCAGGCTCTGCGCATTCTGGGCGGCGCGAAAAAAAAAATCTTTATTTTCCGGAGGCCGTTCCGGAGGCGATAAGCAGGCAGGGAACGCGCGCGCCCTTCCCGCGCCTTCCCTCCGCCGAGGACGACTCCCCACCACCTGTGAGAATTATTGCCCAAATTTATCTCTGGCGGTGGCCGGTTGTGAGCAGGTAGTGCGGTGCTCTGCCCGCCCCGCTACTGCCGTTACCGCGTGGAGGAGGTGCGGAGAGCCGGCGCGAGGAAGATGAGAGAGAGACCTTGTCGAGTTGCGGGAGTGGTGGGACTCCCTACCTTCAAAGTCTGTTTTTCTATGGCATACGGAAGGTTTTTTATATTTTTATTTTCCGTACATCACGTGCCATTACTGTAAAAACCAGTGGTTTCCCTTGGGAGAACGCCATATTTTTGTCCCTTTTTATTAGTTCAGGACGTTCTTGGAGGAGGAGGCCGAGTTTTGACATCAAAAGTGGCAACAATTTGGCGTGTCTGAGGAAAAGGCCAAATTTCGGAAGAAGAAAAGAATTTCGGTAGTCGGTAATAACGTCAAAATTTACGCAATACAGCAGCCAAATAAAACTTCAATGACATTTTTATTGCGCTCTACTTTACCATTTATGCCATTTTTTTTAAAAAAAACTAGTTTAGTTGTTTTTGTTGCAAACTTTGCGGTTGCTGTGCAGTTGCACGTGGATAACTGAATGGCGGTGTCGCAGCCCACTTCCATTACGCCGCGCGACGCCGCGTTCCATTTTCATAATCAGTCGCTGGGTGGAGAGCAGCAAGGGGAGCGGCAGCGCCCACCTCCTCCTCAACCACCTCCTCAATGCCTTCGTTCCCCACCCCACCCCCTCGGACGTAAAGGCAACCGCACCCGAGGGGTCTTTCTCTATAAATTCAAGCGTACACAGATTTTTCTGATTTTTTTAGTTTTTCTTTATTTTTTGCTGATTTTTTTCTTGATTTTTCCTGATACTCTCTCGATTTTGTTCTTGAGTATTTCTTGATTTTCTTTGATTTTCTCTGATTTTCTTTGATTTTTTTGCTGATTTTTTGGAAGTGTTTCGGATTTTTTTTCTGATATTTTACTGATTTTGTTTTAGGGTGCACACCAGTGTACACTGATTTTTTTGAGTGAAGGACCCCTCGACCGCACCTCACCTCCTCGACACCTGCATTCTCTGCCCCTTTACCAATGCCCCTCTTCCTTGGAGGCCCGCGGCAATGTCTTCGCAAATACTTACAAAATTAAATGATTGAGATAGTACTATGGCTTTTACTGTGCTTTCTTTTCATGTTTAAGGTAAACGACGAGATTTGTACAGGGCGATTACTTCATGTGCTCAGTAAAATTCAATACTTGATATGCCTCTACACTACACTGGAGACCATCGCTGCTCGTTTATGAGGTGGCTTTTCCACTGGAAAGGGAGCGGGCGCGTTTTTTTTTTTAGTCGAAATACGCGAAAGTGACTCCCACTCGGTCGTGAACCTCACTGCACGGAGTGCAGCCTGGCGGGCTGGCGGGTCGCGCCCGAGGCGCCCGGGGAGGGAAGTACATTCTGTCCTTTATCTTTTTGCCTCCGCGCTCCGCTTTTTGTCTCTCTCTCTCGCGGCTGTTGGCGTGGCCGGGCCCTTCTCCGCCTGCTCCTGGTGCTGCTGAGGCGCGTCCAGGAGAGAGAGAGGCGGGGCGGGGCGGGGTGGGGCGGGGCGAGGCGGGGCGAGGCGGGGTGGGGTGAGAGAGCGACGCCATCACTCTTCGTTGGCCGACGGGAGTGAAAACGTACATGATGGGCAGAATGATGCGCTGCGGCTCCTAAGGGTGTGAGAGGGCCGCGCGAGGTGCGCGGGGTGGGGCAAGGGAGCCTCGGGGGCCGGTCAGGCGCGGTCAGGCGACCTCCGCAATCAAGTCCGCAGGGGTTGAAGGGATCAAGTTTTGCGACTGCTGAATCGCCGGTTCAAAGGGGCATTCCGCTCTCAAATGGAACTTGATGCACATAATTTTCTTTCGGCCCAACAAAAATTTATTGGGTAACAAACACTCTAGATGCTCCTTTTTTTTTATCTCCCCTTCCTTGATGAAAAATATCTTGGCTGAACCAGCTGAGTATTATCAGCCTTACCTACATGCTGACTGATATTCTTTCAGTGAACTTTTTCGAGCCAGCCCAGAGTCAAATTATTTGCTACTGTGGTCGTGAGAGCGATTGCGCTTTCTGTGTGGTTGCCGATGCATCACTCTTACTCAGCTTGACATGTGACCCCTTGCCTTATAACGAACCCCCTCCCATGCTGAGCAGCCTAACATTTGCTTCGTTGCAACTGCTACTTGTTAGTTGGGCTCATTTGAAATTGATTGATTAAAAATTGGCCAAGCTGCGTCGGCTTGTTTCTTTTCCAAGCTCTGCGTCTTTAGCTCGGATATTTCGCTGCGTGGATGTGCGAGCAGGGTTTTTTGTTTTGTCTTCCCTCCCCATGCTGTGATTTTTCTTAGGCGTGGTGGGGGAAAGGCGGTCTTTCCAGCTGCAAGTGGCATTGCGTGCCGACTGGAAGAGAAAGTGAAAAGAGAAGCAGAGATGAGAGAGGATGAGAGAGAGAGAGAGATGGAGAGAAAAAGAAAAGGGATTCGGAGGGGGAGTGAGAGTTCTGCTTAAAAAAAAATAAAGTAGAAGAGGAGGTTGTGAGGAGGGTGGGATGGCGGCCACCGCTGACTTGGAGAGCGGAGCGCGCGGGCCTTTGGTCTTTGCGGCGATCTCATCGGAGGTTCAAAAGTAAAAGTGAGGGGTAAATGAGCGTAGATGAGAGAAAACATGTTTTTAATGAAGTGTTCACCGAGGAGAGTGGTGCTTGTACTGAGAATGATTATGAGGCAGTTCATTATGCATTGTAGGGTAGGGTGGGTGGTGGGGCGTCAGAGGAGGATGTGAGAGAGAGAGAGGGAGAGAGAGAGAGAGAGAGAAGGTGAGAGAGGGATAAGGGGGGAGGGGGGGGGGTCGATCTAGGCCGATAACGATGTGGTGTGAGGAGGAGTCGCCAGTCTCGACCCTTTGTTTCTTTGTAGCGGCACAACATGATGAATCGACTTTGGATTCGATTTCAGAGGATTTTTCTGTTCGTATAAAAGACGGAGACACGCCCTTGTTATGTCGCCTCATGGAATGTGGAAAGGGTGAAACGGACATGAAAAGAAGAATATTCTGCTTTCGTTTGAATTCTCGCGCGCGTTGTTGTATAGGGTCCCTGTTGCTCGCGCCCGCTCGCCGCGCGGGCTGAGAGGGGCTTGCGCCGTGAGGCGGGCGGTGCGCGAGCGTGGCGGGCGGGACGTTGCTTTAAGTTTAGCTGCTAATTTATCGGGCTGGCCGGCCTCCGCACGGCGTGTGCTGAATCTCTTCCCCCTCATTTCACGTGATAAAATTATTCCCGCCATAATTCGCCGCCGGGGCCTGCTCCTCCTCTCCTCTCCCGCTCTTCCTTAGGGGGTAAGGGGGGTAAGGTTGCCCCCCTCGGGGCACCCGCCAGGCAGCAATTCTCCCTCTTACCATCCGTAGTCCAAATGTTTGCAGCGCACACACTGCTGCTGCCGCTAGGATTTTGTCCGTAAAGATATCTTAGTTTTTGCCCTCTTTTCCGATTTTTTTTTTTATCCGTGCTCGTTTGTAACCTACCGATAGTAGGGGGCGGCGCGCGCGTGAAGTTTGCCGTCTTCAGTTTCACGGACTTACTTCCTTCTCTTTTTATTGATATCGAAAATTGTAAAAATGTCGAGGCCTTGTGCGGCCGCCAGTCGTTCGTAGCCTTCTGTTTTCGGCTCTATAGCGTTACAGCTCTCCCCATGGAATGCGTCGCAAGGGCGTGTATTTCAAATATTCGTCGTGTGGGGTGGTCGAGCCGTTCTCTGGGTCTGTCGCCCCTCGTGTGCTTTGATGGTAGGTCGTCACTTCCGCCCCACTGGCGGCCCGGGCTCGGCCTGGTCTTGTACCGTTTGGCTCCTCGGCCTGTTTGATAGGCTCCGCATAGGCCACGGCCGGTCGGCAGACAACTTATTTTGCACTTTCATGAATCCACCAGAAGGTTAAGTCAATCGAGTACGCAAATAATTTCAACTATTCTGAAGCGTGGATTTGATGCCAATTTTTTCCTTTTCCTTTAAAAATAAATAAAAATAAATAAATTATAGAAATAGTCATACTTTGCTAACCTTTCGCGGGAATCTAAAAATATATTTCGCCTCCCTTTGAAACGCGAGAAATACAAGCAGTGTACTTTTCTATCTCACCTGAAGGACTCTGTATTCGGTATAAAGTTAAGTGCGCTTCTTAAAAAGAATTCTTCAGCATGGCTGTTCCTCTTTTCCCCCTTTTTTTCTTTTTTTCATTTCCTTCCTGCACATCCCGCTGTACCGCCACTTATTGAAGCACCACCGCGTGACGTCCAAAAGGTAGTGGCTTGGCGGAGCGTGGCGAGGCGTGGCGAGGCGTGGCGAGGCGAGGCGGGGTGGGGTGGGGCGTGGCGGGGCGTGGCGGATGGGGAAGGGGCGTGCGGTACACCGACCCGCCGGGCGGAGCCTTACGAGCAACTTTACGGCCTTAAAAGCAGAGGCCTTGCGGTTTCAGGCGGTTAAGCGCGGCGTGGCGTGGTGCGGCGTAGCGTAGTGCCGGGGTGTGCGCGGGGCGGGGCGGGGCGGGGCGGGGTGTGCGGGGTCGCTGGGCGGGGGTGGTGCCGGTTCTCACGGTAGAGTGAGTGCCTTGGAAATAATAATTAGGACCACCACAGCAGCAGCAGCCGCCTCCGCTGCATCCTGAGGGAGCGGGACCATTAACGGAGTCTTGTTTGAGGTGCCGCGGGCCGCCCGGGCCTATAGCCACGCACAGTGACTTCCGCCAAAACATGATTTCTTTCAAAATATTATTATTATTATTATTATTATTATTATTATTATTATTATTATTATTATTATTATTATTATGACTATACATTGTTTTATGTTAAGGTAGTAGATCAAAACACATATGATGTTGAGTATGTTGTGTTACGTAGCGGCCAGCTGAATACTGAAAGCCAAATGTTATGGGATTCCCATCCATCCTCATGATCTTGTCAATTTTAATTTTAAATTTGAATTTTCCGAGGGATCTCACATTGACTCACTCTCTCAGTTGAAGGGGACGCGCAAGTGCAGGCCGTAATGAAACATCCCCACAGCACGTGCAGTGGGCCGCCTGGCCGGGGTGGGTGTACGGAGTGTGCGTAACTTAAGGTCAGGAGCGCTGACCTTTACCCCTCGGTCCTTTCACGCCCTCTCCTCTGGTCTTCTGCCGTTAGGCCCTTGAACGCGCTCGCGCGCTCGTACACTGTAATTAAATTACTCTCACTATTTCCTCGTTACATTCTTATCAAGATGTATGTGTTTATAAAAGGAAGCAAAGCCCTTCCTCGGTGGCGCGGTGGCGCGCTCTGCCGGCCGCAAATTGTTATTAAGTGAATATCGCCGAGCTCCGGCCCGAGCCCGACCGGTCTAATGGCCAGGGCGGGTGGAGGCGGACCGCCCCGCCCAAATATGCAGAGTAAATTTGCCAAACATTTTTGTCGGTAACTTTTGGAGGTCGATGCGTCTTGTTAATGTGCGGCCGGGGAGGACCGGTCGGTCCGAGGCGGATGGAGCGGCGAGGCGAGGCGGCAGCATCGCTCCCTTTAAGTTTTTACTGCCTCCATTTTCATTTATTTATGGTGGTATCATGCTATACACTGTTAAAAATGCCTTTGTAGATTTACGATATATTTTTTGTAAATTAAGACTTACATTTTTTTTTTTTTTTTTTTTTTTTTTTAAATTTACGACAAACCATTCTGTCTCAAAATTCGATAGGTCGTGCTTGTAATTTTACGATTTGTAATTGTAATTTAACGAATTTTATCTTTGTGGAATTTTCCCTTACACCTACGAATATTTTTCGCAGTGTATGGTGTACAGTACCGTTTTCCTTTGATACAGGGAAAATTTAGAGGGGTCGAGAACTGCTTTTAGCCATGTAGGGAGAGTATTGGTCTTATTGGTATTATTAATAATATCATGGTAATATCGTAACATTGAGGTAGTGTTGTAAGTAATATGGGTTATATTGACGTAACATAGACAAAAATATATTTTTGTAATATAGATGTGATGTGAAGGTATTATCGATAATATTGAAGCAATATCAGTAGTTGACGATCCTATGAAAAATTCATTCACTTGAGAATTTCACACGGCAGCACAAAGGTGCGACGCGTTCACCACTTGGGTGCCCACGCGTTACCCTGGCGAGCACACGAACAAGTGCTTACTGGCGTGGAGGAGAAGGGCGCGATCGACATCCGAGGCGCGCAATATGTTTTAGCAAACGGTCTCTTTCTTTCGTATTCCGCTCCTTGTCAGGATGTTTGATCAGATTCTTATCAACTTCTCTGCCCCGCGCCCCGCGCCGCCCCAACTCTTTGCTCCACCATTGACTAGGGAAGTGTGTGCGCGACCCTTGGGCTCGTGTGTCAGAGACGCTGGGACCGAAGAAAGAAAGAAAAAGAAGAGAGGGGAGAGGCACTGAGAAAGGGAGAGAGGAGAGAGAGATGGAAGGAGCAAAGCGACTGCGCGAGAGAGAAAGGGGGAAAAGAGAGCGCGGAGAAACAGTGGGGGCCAGTAGAGGGGGAGGATTGGCAAGGACTTTTCCCTTCCCCCTTTTTCTCTCTCTCTCTCTCTCTCTCTCTCTCTCTCTCTCTCTCTCTCTCTCTCTCCCTCTCTCTCCCTCTCCCCCCCCCCCTCTCTCTCTCTCTCGGCTGCATGCTGTGAGGTTCCATGATTTATATGTTGGCTTACAGCAATTAGGGGGCTGCTTGGCTGTTTGTGCCGTCGCGTGTACGCGCCGCCGGAAGTGGAGACGGAGAGAAAGAGCGGGAAAGAGAGAGAGAGAGAAAGAGAGAGAAAGAGAGAGAGAGAGATCTGGAGCAAAAAGTAAGAAGGAGAAAGAGGGTGGGTGAGGGTTGTGTCGGTGGCTGCTGGCCGGCCGGACCCGGCCGGTGGACTGCAGCTCGCCTACACTGTGAAAAATAAGCGTCTTTAACGGGAAAACTTTCCACAAGGTGTATTCGTAAAATATCTATTGCAAATCGTAAAGCTATCGACTTAAAATGGAATTACGAGTAAGAATTGTATTTCTTGAATTAACAACATATCTTTGGAATACGTTGTAATTTACAAAACATATCGTAAATCTACGAAAGTATTTTGCAGCTGCGTTTACTGGGAACCACAAGCCCATTGCCAACCGTTGCCAACCCTATCCTCCTTTGATTCGATCTCCCTTTCATTCTCCAGGCGTTTGTTTGGTTCGCCTCCTACTTTTTCATTGTGGCCACTACACTGAGTTTTATGTTTATTCGCATATCTCACTGTTTCAGCGGAATGTTTGAAGTGCGGTCGACTCCGTATTTTAGTGGTACTGATTTCCCCGCAATACGACGTCTAGTCCCGAAGTCGTTCCAGTTATATGCTACCTAATTTTCAAAAGGGCTATGCTGTGGTTGAGAGGCTTATTACGTATTTATTTAAAAAAAAAAATTTAAAAAATTCCTAATATTATTTAGTTCAAATTTTGTACTAGAAACTGTTTTCGGTGCGAACTCTACGGTATAGAGGGTAGGGTAGTCCCCGACACTTTCCATCTTCTCCCTCCCGGTGCTCCTGCTGACCTCCGCCGAGTGCAGCAGCTGGCCTCGGCAGGCGACAGGAGTGGGGGGCGGCAGCAGACGGCTCGGGGACCGCGTGCCTCAAGGGTTGACGAGTGAGAGAGAGAGAGAGAGAGAGAGAGAGAGAGAGAGAGAGAGAGAGAGAGAGAGAGAGAGAGAGAGAGAGAGAGAGAGAGAGGGTGGCTGCCGTCACACTGCGCGGCTGTGGTCCACGAAACGATATTTCAACCCAGGCCACTCAGCACCACGCTACGCCACGCCACGCCACGCCACGCCTTGCACCCCGCAGAGTTTGACGAAACAACACTTTGCCCGTACGTGTGGCCGCGAAGGGAGGGGTTGCTCACTTTTGTCGGTGTGAGAATTTCCATTCACACACGTGTGTGTCCCTTTCAACTGTGTGATTTTGTTTTTATTTGTGTTTTGCGAAATACACGTGGGTCTTGTTTCTGCTGCTGCTGCCGAAAGAGATTTGAAGAGGTGGCGCAGGAGCTAGCTGCGCGGTCTCCGCCCAGCACCCCGTCCCGCCAGCCCCGCTCCCCGGTCCCGCGCGCTCCCGTCGAATTTTCCGCTCAGATGGACTGCTAGAACTTGGCGGCCGGGCCGGCGGCCAGCCTACACGGGCCACTGCTGCCGCGCGCTGCCCGGCGCTGCCCGGCGCTGCCCCCTCAGACCTCAGCTTGAATTAAACAGCATTCATTGGAGGACTAGTTTTGTACGGAGCGGCAGTTGAGATGGAGGGAGAGAAAGAGAGAGAGTGGGGGGGGGGAGAGGTGGAAGCGAGAGAGAGAGAGAGGGGCTGCCGCAGAATGTTGTCGAGCGGGGAGCTTTGTGATTGCTTACTGACGGGGAAGCTAGGGCTCCGTGTGGAGGAGGCGGAGGAGGGGGGAGTGCAGCGGGAGCAGGCGGGAGTGTGGACGGGCCGCGGCGAGGCGAATGGGTCAGCATGCTCGTCCTCCTTCGTCGCCGATCCCTCTATATTTCTCTCTCTCTCTCTCTCTCTCTCTCTCTCTCTCTCTCTCTCTCTCTCTCTCTCTCTCTCTCTCTCTCTCTCTCTCTCTCTCTCTCTCTCTCTCTCTCTCAGCGAGATGCATTTTGTTTGCTTGCTTCGAATAAGGTTTAATCGTAGGCCGACTTGAACAGATAGGTTTGCCTGTGCGTTCGGTAGAGCATCGCAAAAATAAATGTGTGTGATTTTTTTTTTAGGGAAAATGGAGAATTTTTAAGGCCCTGCTTGATTTTGAGAAAAGGTCCGATTTTGACCAAGTTTCCTTATTAAATTACAGAAATTTGTTATTTTTTGGGATGGGTGTTCCTCTAAAACGGAGAAGTTTTTCTCTAAGTCGCGGAATACCTCAAAGTTATCCCCGTTTCCTCAATAAAATCAGACACTATCGTGATTGTTCAGTGGTGGTATTTTTTTTTTCATAGTTTTTAGAGGATTTGAAGTTGCGAGCACGGCCTCCCCCCTTTCCTACTGTGCCGCACCTCGATACGGCCGCACAGACCACGCCTCTGCCGTTTTCACGCACACACGCACTCGTGCGAGCTTACCTCGCCTCTTTCCCCCCCCCCCTCTCTCTCTCTCTCTCTCTCTCTCTCTCTCTCTCTCTCTCTCTCTCTCTCTCTCTCTCTCCCTCCCTCCCTCCCTCCCTGCCTTCCTCTCTCCCACAATGTCTCTCTGTTGCCTTACTCTCGTCCATCGGCGCGTTAATCCGGGTTTGCCGCCCGCCCCGGGCTGCTGGACTGGGCTGAAGTACGCTGTACTCTGTAAAAGGAAATGGTGCGCACTTTTTTGTTTTCTTCGGTGTCAAAACGAAGCATGATTTCCTTTTTAATGTAAATAAATATATACCTTTATTATGTGCTGTTTTTTTTTTTCGAAGCCACGAGCTAACACGTCTCTTTTTTTCTGATTTGTTTCAGGTGAGCGATCACACTTCCACGGATGGATTCATCCTGCTCGGGCCGGGTGAGTGATGTTAACTTCCCATGGCCTCAGAGGGAGGGGAAAACTTGTCCGTCATTTGCGGGAAAAGATAGCGATAGCGAATGTAAAAGTTCCAGTTGCGACAAGGGTGCAATTAACCGAGGAAAAATATAGTTTGGGCTGTTTGTGATGATTTCCATGCTGCCTGGATGTTCTCACCTGCGCGATTATTTAAGTCCGTGGGGGGACGTCTTCGATTACTTTGCAGAGACGTGCGATAAAATATTTGCTGTCTGCTATCACCTCCGGTAATGGGGTCAGAATAAAAAAAAAAAAAAAGACGAACCCGTCTCGGACCCTCTCTTTTCTTCGCAGCTCTGCTGATTGGAGTAATTTTTGCACTCAGACGTCTTCCTTAAATTAGTCTCGTCAGAGAAGAAGGTGAAAGGAATCGTGTCGCTCTTGGCTCTCATCTAAAAAAGGAAAAAAACGTAACGATGAATTAACAATTATTTTATATCTTAAAATAACTGTTTTCGGAAAATATGTGAGGGCCTGAGTGCATCCTTATATTTTCTGAAGCGGTCCGCTTAGAGTGGAGTGGGGTTGGATGTTCCTGCAGCTGGCCGATGCGGGGGAAAGGGTGGGAGGAAGCGAAGGGGCGGTGGCCTCACGAACAAAACCCAAAGGGAAGGGACGCCAGACGATTCGGCTCAGCTGTTGCGATGCGGCCGACTTGTCCCTCGACCCGAACCAACCAGCCCTTTTCACTTTTCCAACCTCCATTCACCCCTACTGCGCTCGCCAACCTCCCCCCCCCCCCCAAACCTTTTCCCCCTCTTTTCCCCAGCCATCACTTTTGGGGACGAACTGTCAGCAGCTCTCTACCCCCCCCCCCTCCCCTCTCTCCGTTCACGTGCGAGGAGTGCTGCGCGCGGGCCACTTTTTCGCGTCTAGTGGCGACATTTGTTTAGTTGTTGCGGGCACGGCCGCCATATATCTTGGCGCTGATCCCGTAACAAGGAGAGAGTTTGGCCTCCCCCTCCCTCTCCCTCCCCCGACCCCAAAGCCTCTACCCCCTCCCCCTCCCCCCCCCCCCCCCCGGCCGGAGACGTGACGCCCGGTTCACCACCGATGGTGACAAAGGGGTGAGTGGGCTGTGCGGAGGGGTGTATGACCGCAAAGGTGTGCGCGGGGGGTTCGGGCGACGGTTCGGGCGGGTTCGGTTCCGCTCGGAGGGAGGCTTAACACCTGCCCGCCCTGGTGCCACATCCATTCTGTAAGGCGCCGCGGGGCCTCCCCCCTGCCAGTGTGTGGCTTACCGGACACCGCCCACGCCAGCCCGGGAGGTGGATCACGGCCGCGCTAGTGCCGAGTGTGTGAAAATCACACATGTGTGGGTGTGTGTGAGTTCGCACATTGTCCACTTAGCTCAGCGTCAAGTGGGAGGTTTTCCTAGTCTCACAGGCTTGAACGATTCGCCCTGAAGATTAACGATAAATTATTTAGTGATAAACTACGATTTTTCCAAATATCTTATAAACTTACGGCAGCCCAATGTTTCTCGTGGCCGAATTTCATAAAGTCGATACCATGTGCTTTCAATTTCACGATTTTTGATTTTTAATTTAACGACAGCTCTTCGCGGAATATTTCCTCATAAACGTATACAAACTTTTTTTCACCGTCCTGTGCTTGAATAAAATTTCATACACCCATAAGTATGCGATTGTGCTCTCCAGTGCGCGTGGAAATTAAAACAAAAAGTGCCAATTTTATCCCTCTCCTTTTTTTCTCCTGCCGCCGGTGTACTGTCTGGTCCTTACGCACGGTACTTGCGAGAGTCCTCTTGGTCCTCGGTGGTGAGGGTGTGACTTGAGGCAGCAGGGTACGGGACGGTACGGGACGGTACGGGACGGTACGGGACGGTACGGACGGTCGGGACTGGGCTGACGGGACCCGCAGGGTCTAGTCCAGAGCCAGGGGCGGGCAAGGCGCCGGGGCAGAGGCTGGGGCGCCTGCCTAGCGATAGGGATTACCCTCGACCAATTTGGCTCGGGGCTTCTCGCTCAACTATAGCATGGGGTGGGGCGTCCGTGTCGCAAAGGGCCCAGGGAGAAGAGTGCCGGGGCGGGGCGGTGAGGGTTGAGTCAAGATGAGGGTGGTTACGGCATCGGGGCAAGAGGTGCGGCGACGAGGGGGTGGGGCGGGGGAGGGGGGGGTGCCGTATATACCGAACTGCTGCTCCGGACTCACGCGCCACGAGGCGTCACCGCGATGGCTAAGGTTTTTCTTTTTTTCTCCGATCTCTCGGAGTTAAAAAGTTCTAATAGATATGTGTTTCCCATTTAAAAAAAAAAATAGTTTAAAAAATCAATCTTGGAAATAAAACGTCTGCATTTAGTGGTTTGTTAATTTTTTTTAACATTGTATTGATGACCCAAAGCTTATGCACTTTCAATACCATATATGTAACACTTTCAGAATTTTCACGCAATGCCTGTGGCGAGGAAAGGTTAGCGTGGTTAAAGTATAACATTATGTCCATGTGTTGTGTGCGTGCGTAAGAGAGAAAGAGAGTGAGAGAGATAGTGTGTGTGTGTGTGTGTGTGTGTGTGAGAGAGAGAGAGAGAGAGAGAGAGAGAGAGAGAGAGAGAGAGAGAGAGAGAGAGAGAGAGAGAGAGAGAGAGAGGCATGCCTTTAAGGCGGCCACTCGTGTGCACCTCATAATATTTTACTGCTGGCCAGCCCCGCGCCGCGACTGCCGTGGGGCTTAGAGTGTCGCCCGAAAGCAAATCCGGTTCAGCAGGTGCCATAACCCTCGTGCCCCGGTGGGGCGGGGCGGGGCGGCGCGGGGCGGCGCGGGGCGGCGCGGGGCGGACAGCCATACCCACCACCACGCCGCGCCACGCCACCGCCGTGTCTATGAATGTATTTTGGGCCCTCGTAAGTGGGGCGGCCGTAACTTGAATCCTCTCCGGCTTGGCCAGGCCAGGCGCCAGGTCCCCCGGACGAGGCCGGCTCAAGTGAAAGTGCGAGAATGGAAATGCCGCAGCAGCAGTAGTCACCCCTCCCCCTCCCCCTCCCTACTCCATGTCCGCACGACCCTCTCTAACCACGTACATTCCCGTACCCCAAAACTCCCTCCTACGGTATAGTGCGATTATCTCCACCCTTTCGCTCCTTCTCATGTTAATGGTCCTGATGGACCAATCGTTTTAACATAGAACCGTTGCGAGTACGCACATACACTCACTTACTCTGTTGCAGGAGTGTGTATTTTCCCTCGCACTTTTTAGCAAGCAGCCTCCTTGGATGCATATTGTGAACGAATCACTGTGAAGAATAGTTGTATAGGTTAACTGGAAATTTTTCCACGAATTGGATGTGTAAAATTTCAATCGAAAACCGTAAAATTACAAGCTCTCCGTATCGACTTGAAATTCAATTACGAGCAAGAAAAATCTAACCTAAATTTACAACGTATTCCGTAGATTGTAATTTACATAGCACATCGTAAATCTACAAAGATATTATTCACTGTGAATGGAAATTCGCACACCTATGGACGAGCTAGACCTTGCTTACTTGCGTTTATAGCGTGACACTCCTCTCCGCCCCCGCCCCCCACTTTTTGTCTCTCTGTCCTTCTGACACGCACTCTACTGGCCTAAAACTCCGCTTCCGTTGAGCGGGACGCGATCGAGCACAGCCCCAGCTGCTCTATCGTGTTGGTGGAGGCAGCGCTGAGAGGAGCGGAGCTTGCCGAATGAAGCGTGGGCGGGCCGGGGCCGGCGGGGGGCCGGGGCGTGGCAGGGCGGGGTGAAAGCTCCCGTAAAAGCCTCCGACCCGCCGCAGGGCTGCTCGGGCCATCTCCTGCGGCCGGCAAAGCCTGCCGTGGCCCGTGGCCACTGCGAAATGTGTTTTTAAGAATATACATATATGTTTATTTTAATGGGAGTGTTTAGCTTTTTACGTGGAACTAAAAATTCCTTGCTGGGTCTGGCGAACGTCGTGAGTCTGGTGCACGCTGCATGATAGAGTTTAGGCCCTTCCTCCCTAAACTCGCGGGTGGGATCACTTCGAAAAATCAAAAAAAAAAAAAAAAAAAAAAAAAAAAAAAATTAAAAATCAAAAACAATTTTAAAAATCGAAATAAAATCAAGAAAAACGCTACAGAAAAATCCCCAAACTTGAGAAAAAATAAACTAAAAACTGAAAACAAATTTCAAAAAAGTCTGAAATAGGTAATCAAAATTTCAATTTTTCAAAAAGTTTAAGAAATTTTCATTATTTTCTTGAAAAAGGAATCAAAACACCTAAAAAAATAATCGAAAGTTTAAAAAATCATTGTACACATTTTTCATGCCTCAGGGCGGGCCACAGCACAGCTCCTGTGGGACGCGCGACCCGCCCCACTGGGCGCGCGGGAACGGGGCCGCTGGGCGGGATCCCCCATTCCTTTTGTGAATGAAAACGGGCGGGAAAACAGGCGCATGGAATATTCACCGCCTTGTGTTCAAGCCGCGGCCGCCACCCCGCACCCTGCGCTTGTCAGGCCATCAGCGGTTTCTGACTAGACAAGCTTGGATTATTCCTTTTGGGCTTATAAAGAGGAAGGGTACGTTTACGGTGAATTTCGCGATGAGGCTGCAATCGCAAGATACTTTTCTATCCCCAAGAAAAGTATACTTATAGACTTCTTTTTGCTGCGGCCAATGAAAAAATTGCGGGAACCATTAAAACATACCTAAAATCAGAAAAAAAACGATTCTTAGTTGCTTGAACCAAAAAAATGTTTTCCTTTTTTATCAGTTTAAGCCATTTTTTATTGGCCGCAGCAAACAGTTGTACTGTCCAAATTTTGAGTTTACTTTTCACTTGGGTATAGAAAACTTTTTTGTGAGTGTGCTCCTCGTATGCCCTCAGCACGACTTACGCCGTTGCAGTTTGCCCTGCGAGAGGGACAAGGCGCACTCTTTACCGTCTGTCTACCTCTCTCGACCTCTCACACACACACACACACACACGCACGCGAGCCCTTACGCCCCACCGTTCCTGGCGGTTTTACTTTCCCGCGTCTATATAAAAACTTTACGGATCTTCCCTCCCCGCGGGTTCGGCCCGCCTCGCCCAAGAGAGATGAGCGATGATTTTATGAGCAGAATGAGTACTGCGAATTCCCCCCTCCCCCCCTCTCACCCTCCGCGTCCCGCGAGGGTCCAGCCAGGGTTGGACCTGAGGGATGTAAGGGAGAGAGAGCGAACGGAATGAAGTAGTTGGTCGTAAATCCAGTTGGGATAGCAGCGCGATTGTCCATTTCACTTTGCTCTTACGATAATTGAAAGCAGCTTACTGTGGGCAATGCATATTAAATCCTTGCTGCTGCTTTCCACTTCCATTGCTCGCTGTGCAAGATTCCGCCAGTTGACCGAATCGACGTGGTCGTGTATACCCCGCGAGCAAAAGCTGAATATGGAAATCAACGAAAGGACGTCTCTTTTCGTCAGTTGGAGGGTGAAACAACTCTGGATTGTAGTGTACACACTTTGTGAATTATCGTGAGTTTTCACTTGAATTTTCCCTGAATTTTTCTGAATTTTCCGAAATTTTTATGAATTTTTCTTAGTTACGAGGTGTACAAAAATTTCAGAGCTGTTTCCCCCTCGCGTCAGTTGCGGTTGTGAGCGCAGGCACGCATGCACGCGGAACTGCGCACGGAAAAATCACATGGTTTCCCACTTTTTTTTTTTTTTGCGAAACCCCGCAAGGGAAAACTTTCTGTGAGCGGGGGATGGGGGGGGGGAATATAGGGCCGTGCGTGTTGGCTGATGGGCTTCTGCGGGACCGTACAGGAGCTGGCCGCGGTGCCACGGCGGTGACGGCGGCGGGGCGGGGTGGGGTGAGGCGGGGCGGGGCGGGGTGAGGTGGGGTGGAGTGGGGTGCCCCTCGGCCCGCCCCCAGCAGCCCAGGGGCACAATGCGCCCGATTTACCTCCCAGCCCGAATTAGCACGCGGCTCCCCCCCTGTGTGTCGCGGCCCTAATTTACACCTGTGTTTGCGGAGAATGGCTTAGTCGAGACGACCGCTGCCGTGTGTCGCGGTGGGTGAGTGAGAGAGAGACAGAGAGAGAGAGAGAGAGAGAGAGAGAGAGAGAGAGAGAGAGAGAGAGAGAGAAGAGAAGGTGGTTGGCGGCCGTCGACAGCTACGCCTGGCGGGGGCAGGGTGGCGGTGGTACGCTCACGCGCGGAGAAGCCCGTGAGTGGCGAGGATTGGGGGGGGGGGGGGGGACTATTATTTTGAATGGGATGTCAGCTGGGCGTACGTATGGCGACCGGTGCAAGATAGAGAAGTGGCAGGGGGGGGAAGAAGGAGGGGGCGGGGGTGCGGAGGATTAGCGGGGTGGCGACTGCCGGCCTAAGATACGACCCCTTTCTGCTTGAGGGTGGGGGGGAGGGGTAGCCTCTCTTGGCAATTCAAAACGGCGCGGTCTGCGGCCCCGCCGGATGGAAATGTTATGGCGACACTAGGCCGCCCCGCCCCGCGGTGGCTGCGTGGAGGAGGTGGAGTTGGTGGTGGTGGTGGTGGTGTTTGAGGCGGCGACCGCGCGCGGTGAAGTGCAGAGGGGTGTAGTTGTGGTCGTGAGCGGGACGAGTAGGAGACGATGAAGCAGGATAGAGAGCATCAGGCTGCAGCAGCCGCGGCGTAAAGTGAAGCGCGGGAGGAGACACGACGCCAAAGTGTGAGTTAATGTGAAGCAGCGTAAAACAGCCGCCCGAGCCGCGTAACCACCGCGCCCATCACCCGAAATCACCTGCTAACCTGCCTTGGGCGTGGTGGGGCGGGGCGGGGCGGGGCGGGGCGGGGCGGGGCGGGGCGGGGCGGGGCGGGGCGGGGCGACTCCCTGCGACGACACTGCTGCCTCCTGCTGCTGCTGCTGCGGGCTGGAGCGCCCGGGGGGTAGGCAACTCGTCGGCCCGCCGCGCGCGGGTGTTGGGCGGGCCTGCCTATCCCGCCGTGCTAAGGGGCGCCGGGGGAGCAATCATACGCATGGCCATGGGCGTGCTGCTGTGCTCATCCCACCCCTCTCTCTTTCTCTCTCTCCCTCTCTCGTTTTTCTCCCTCTGTGGCCCCTCGCACTTTCTCCTTCTTCTTCTTCTTCTTCTGCTCTTTCTGCCGCGCAACTCTCCCCGCTCTCCATCCCTATATATCCCGCTCTCTCTCTCTCTCTCTCTCTCTCTCTCTCTCTCTCTCTCTCTCTCTCTCTCTCTCTCTCTCTCCCTCTCTCTCTCTCTCTCTCTCTCTCTCTCTCTCTCTCTCTCTCTCTCTCTCTCTCTCCCTCTCCCTCCCCCTCTCCCCCTCTCTCTCCCTCCCTCCCGCTCTCCCGCGCTCGCTTCCGCTCGCACGCTCTTCCCTCCCGGCGGCAGAGCAGGAGGAGGCGGCGCCACTCGAGACGCTGCTGTGCGCTGCTTCGTGCGTGCGTGATTTCTAAGGGCGCCGGAAGTATACGGCGGCGGGGGCTGCCGCTTCCGGGAAGCAGTAGTAGCAGCAGCAGCGCGCGTGCAGGCAGCAGCAGCCGGGGCCTTGCTCCGCTGCCGATGTACGACCCGCAGCAATAAGTGAGCACTCCGCCTCGCTCCGGCGAATCAATATACCATAGGAGCGGCGGACGGGGAGCAAAGGGGGCGCCAGCGTTTTGGGTTGGATGGAAGCAGGTCAAGGAGTTAAAACCCCCTCCCCTCCCCTCCCCCCCCCCTCCCCCCGCCCGGCTGCGCGTGGCGTGGGTGCCGTCACTTTAGGGGGAAAGAGGAGGGGGGGTGGGGGTCTCGACCAAAGGCAGACGGCTTAGCGCTCTCCAGACAGGGAGGGAGAGAGAAAACCAGGGAGACGGGAAGAGAGAGTGAGAGAGAGCGACACCCTTCTCCGCTGATAACAATAATTCGACTTTAGAGGCTAATTCGTGATCTGGGACGGGGCGGTGTGGCTTATCCGGGGCTTAGTGTAATCTGGGAGGGCCATCCGGCGTGAGGAGGCGGTGGGGGGGGGGAGAGAGTGGTGAGGGGAGGGGGAAGGGGCGTGATCAGCTGCGGATCCATAACACGTAACGTTCCATTAGTCTTGACACGTCCGCCGCTCTTCCCATTAGCGCCCCACCGCACTGTGGTGCGCATGTGTGTGTGTGTGTGTGTGTGTGTGTGTGCGCGCGCGTGCGTGCGTGCGAGTGTGTGCAGGGCGCATGAGTGCGTGGTGTCATGCTATCTCTCTCTCTCGCTCACTTACATTTGAACTTGCTGCAATCTTATGTTACCGTAGCCTTTACCCCCTTTTTTAGGCACAACGTAGTCTTATGGTTTTGTCACTGGATTCCTTTCTTATTGTTTTTTTTTTTTTTTTTTTTTTTTTAAAAAAAAATTTTTACTAGTATAGCCTCTTATCCAGAACCGTTTCTTTTCGATTTTAATTAAAGTCGGCAAGGACGAAAGAACTATATCTGCTTGTCTGACTGCTTCAATAGCATTCAAAAGTTATCGTCCCATTTTGAGAAATTTTAAGTTAATATCTCCGTTTCTATATGGCAACGCTCGACTTTGCCACGGGACAGCAACGAGGAAAAGTGGTCCGAGCATGCTCGAGTCTCTTTTTCTGTGTATAACCGGTGAGAGGCGGCGACACGTGATTGACGGCAGTACAACGCTTAGACCTGCGTGATGGGCTCATTATCGTCTCGCGTGCGCTCCGCGGTGTATACCGCACCAGCCCCTCAGGCGCATATGTGTGGGAGAGAAATCGAGAGGCGAGCGCGGCCGCCTCGGAGAAGGCGGTGGAAAGAGCGGGCGGGGCAGGGTGGGCTGATGACAGCGGCTAATGAATGGAAGTCGAGTTGGAGAGGCCGTGCACCCCTCCACTCTGATGGGAGCAGGCCTCGTGCTACAGTACTTCCAACTTTCCCAAAGAGAGAGCGCTCTCTTTCGCTCTTCCCCCTTCTCTCTCTCTCTCTCTCTCTCTCTCTCTCTCTCTCTCTCTCTCTCTCTCCGCTCCCCCATGCATCTCCCTCTCTGTCGCTCCCATTGCTTCCTCTCTTCCGCGCGGCGGGCCGTTTGCGAGATCCAAAAATAGTTTGAAAAGCAATTGATTACGAGCCGCGCGCTCATTCATTTCGTGCATCAAACACCACTTGAGGCGGCGGCCGGGCCGGGCCGGGCCCTCTGCCACGCCCGGCCCTATAGACTCCGATAAAACACAATACCCCTTCCGAGTTGCCACAATTTCCCGCGCGCGCGCTGACTTGTTGACTGTTTCTTTTACCCCCCCCCCTCTCCAGCCCGCAGCAGCAGCCGCCTGGAGCAGGCAGCAGGCTGGGGTGGCGGTGGTGGGCGAACGCGGAGCAGGCCTGCTTCGGTTTGTCGACACGGGCCGTAGTGTGTACTCACGGCCTAGTGGTGTTTGCCGGCGTTACCTAGCCTGTTTGAGGGAGTGTCTCAGGTACTCTTCCGTGCCGAGTGTGTCGCACGGCTCGGTGCAGCTTCAGCTTCAGCATCAGCTTCAGCTTCAGCTTCAGGATCGAGGAGGGAGGTGTCCCCTGACGTGGGAGCCCGACTCGTGCGCGCCCGCCGCAGCCGAGTGTTGACAAAAACCCGGCCCACCGTGCAAACACAAGTGTGTTACTGTCCTACCTACACTAGAAATACAAATAAAAGTGTGGAGATACATCACTGTGAAAAGTAATCTGACATGCGTCACTGACAAGTGAACCGGGGAGACCAGTTTGCGTGAGAATGCGTAATGCTACCTCAATTTCCGTCACATCATGTCAAGTCAGCTCGAAGGTATATGGCAATGAATACGGTGGTAGTTCGCATCACGAATGTGACTGAAACTCTATGGGAAAACAACTTCGAATTTTGTGGTCCAGATTTTGTGAGTATTTTTTTGTGAATTTTTGTTGAACCTTTTGCAATTTTTGCATAAGTTTTACCTAAATTTTTGTAATATTTTGTGAGTTTTCCTGAATGTTCCTAAATTTTGCTGATTTTTTTCTGGATTTTCCGTTTTTTTTTTAATTATTTTTTTTATTTACTTTTTTGAATTCTCCCGCACTTTTTGATTACGAGGCTTTGTACCTTACTTGCGTTTGCATTGCACGGAGGAAATAAATGACGGTTTCGACTTTTCAATACTTGTTAATTTCCGAAAGCAGAGGTAGATTGGTGGTAGCCAGAGGGGTGCACTCTGAAAAATAGATGAGCTTGTCGATAGGGTGGTATCGGATGCATGTCGCGAGCAACAGGTCTGCTGGGCTGCTACCCCACGTCTGTCGCTACCTCTCGTCTCCTCACCGTGACAGCTACCCCGACGAGAGTCTGCCGAGATAAAAGAAGCCTTTGGATTATATCTCTGATCCCCTACGCGGGGAGGGAAGCGAGGAGAAATGCAAACTTTTCTTTGCTTTCTCATGTTTAGCTGACTGAAGCTTGTTAAAAAAAAAGTAAAACATTTTTGAAATAGTTTTCCAGACTTCTGCAGCAGCGAGTGCGATTGTTCTGCCAAGGAGAATAAGGGACAGAGAGCGAGGTTGCAGCAGAGGACTTACTTTTCTTTCCTGGAGTACTTTGCTCTGCTACTTCCACTGGACTATGCGGTGAACTTTGTACCCGGGCTGTCCGCCGCGGCGAGGCGCGCGCCCCCCTCCCCTCTCCCCCTGCCGGTCCCCCCTTCCCTTTCCAAAGAGGAGCAACATTATTTTAGGCTTTGAATACCAATTGTGAACAATCATACATAATGCAAAGACGCGGGCCTCCTAGAGGGGAAACGGAAACGGGACCAGGAGGGGCGGGGTGCGGCGGGTGAAGAAGTCTAGCCGTTTGGAATATACCGCGGGGTTATAATATTTCAGGCTGCGTCTCTCTATCCCTCTCTCGCTGCTACTGTCACTATAAGGCGGTGGATGGGTGAGAGACTGAGATTCTGAGAAACTACGAGAAGAGAAGGCGCGCTGTTTTACCAGACACGGGGAGTTCTTATTATTATCGGCGGGAATATTCAAATATGTGGTGTTCACCTCTTTACAGACGGCATAAATTAAATCTTTACTTGGTCAAGGGGCGCGGCCTACTCGAAAAGAAAAAGAACGCGCACATTGTAATACTCAAGATTGCGTAAAAAATACAGCAAATTCTTCAAAATACACATATTTGAATTCATTGAAATACACTCGACTAATATTTTTTTTTCAAAATACACTCAATATGTACACAAAAATACAAGAAAAACACTCATAGTCTACACGAAAATTCAACAGAAGTCCGCTCCTCGGATTCAAAAAAACTTTTTTTTTTTATTGTTATTATTATTTGATCATTTAAATCCTGGACATATTTTGCCCTCTGCTGCGTCCAGTGTGTACGTATAGTGGACCGCGCGATGCGCCAGGGCGGGGCGGGACGACGCGACACTCCGGAAGGGTTGGAGGGGGAGGGGGGGGGGGGGGGTAGTCATGCCTGCAGGTCGCGCGCAGCCCGCATGGCAATGCCTTCATTTCGCTGTCCCGGCGGCGGCGGGGCGGGTCACTCTCAGAGGGACCCCGTGGGCACGGCCAGAAAGAACACACTGCTCGCCGGAGACCCAAGTGTGCGAGTATCTCACACTTAGAGAGGTGTTTTGTGTGTGTGTGTTACCCGTAAATTTTTTCTCAAGTCACACTTGAAGGTTCAACTGTAGCACGGTAAAAGCAATGCCTGATTTTATGAGGGAAAAGAAAGGGAAGATTTTAGGACCTCAAATTAATTTGAGGAAAACTGTGCTCATATTTTAAAGAGGTCTTCCCCCAAAATGAGGGAAGTTTCCTAATTTATTGAGGACGTTTTATTTCTAAAATTACGTGAGTTTCTCAAAGTTTTCCCTTTTCCCTTAAAAAAATAAATAAAATAATCAGTCATTGCTTTCAACGCGAGGGCTGAAAATTCTGCCTCACCAACAACAAGAAGGTGTGTGACATTCAAACGCATGGGTTTGCCAGTGTTCTTTCAGATTAAAAATCCGCCTCTGCATAAGCATGCCTCTCTCAGTGCATACCGCATAACCACTTAAGATAGGCTATGTCACTCAATATACGGTCGGAGTCTCCACGCACTCGGGTAGCCGGTGACGGCAAACACATCGTGTGTATGTGTGTTTGGGGAGAGGGGGTCTTCTTGTGAGTGGGATTGTGATAGAGGGGAGAGGGTGGGGGTTGGGGTGGGTAGGGGTTTGGAGTACAATGGCGAGGTTGAGTGTACATTCTACGAAAGTGTGTCGCCGACTTAGAATACCGATTGTTGAATCCCATTCTCGAGGAAGTTGGGGGACGCGGGAGAGAAAGAGAGAGAGAGAGAGAGAGAGAGAGAGAGAGAATGAGAGACGAAGAAAGGGATTGGGGTCAGGTGTGCGTGGGAGGAGCAAGGATAGGATAAAAGGAGAGAGAGAGAGAGAGAGAGAGAGAGAGAGAGAGAGAGAGAGAAAGAGAGAGAGAGAGAGAGAGAGAAGGGGGGGAGTTGCGGGGAGAAGACTCCACTCCCGTCATCCTGTTGTGTACCGAGCCGTTCCCCCGCACGGACCGCGACCATTGCATTTTACGTGGATAGCACAAGGCGAGAGCATTGCCATAACCCTTCACCCCCCCCCCTCCCCTTCCTCCGAGCCCCCTTCTCTCTTCCCTCTCCCACCCCCCGTCTCACCCGCTGAGAGGAGGGGCGCGGAGGGCTGCCGATGGGCTCAACTCGCCCACACACCTCACACACACTGGCGCACGCACGTCGATACAGAGAGCGAGTGGCGGTTCTCTGAGAGGGGGGAAGCCATCGTAACGGGGAGGCTGGGTCGATTTAAATTCAGTTTTATAGCCTGAGGTACGGCGAGCGGCGGCGCCACGGGCGGCCACGGGCGCGGCCCTTCAGTAGGTCGCCTGCCGTTCACCGCACCGCGCCGGCCTCCCGCCTCCCGGACACCACACCGGATGTGGAAAGTTCTCTCACCTGGAGTGGATAGTGGATCAAGATATCCGCGCTCGGTAAAAACAAAGTCTGTGTAATTTTTTTAATTTTTTTTAGGAAAGCGCGAAAACTCTAAAGAACTCCCAGGTTTTGAGGAAAACTCAGATTTTGAGAACATTTTCTCAAAAAGTGAGAGGAATTTCCCCATTTTCTGTGGACACTTCCTCATAATCTAAATAGTTTTGTTTCTTTTTAAATCGTTGACTCTCTTAAAGTTTTTCCTCTTTTTTCCCTCGAAATATAAAACGTACACAACAAAAATTCACTACACTACTTGTACGCTCAATTCATTCATCCGTCGAGCCGTCTGTGCAGGACAGTTGATTTTTTTGAGACGGATAGGGCGCATTTACATATTTTGGTTCAAATCCCCGCGCACGGATACTCACTCGTTTGGAGCCGGTGCGAAATCCTCGTCGGGGCCCAAAATATATCGACTGCTGCAGGTATCATGGGTGCGTCACCCAGAAAAGGGATTCGCGAAGCACCCACTTCTTTTTCGAGATTAAATATTAAAGTACTTGGCTTCGGTGATGAATGGCTGGAGCCCTATGACGACGCCCCTGCTCCCCGCAGAGCTCGGTACGCGGGCGTTATAGGGGACACCCCTCCCCCCCACGGCATAATAAAACAATTCAGCAGACGCTCACCGTCGTGTGAGCAGCGGGTATAGGTGGGCGGCAGTCGATATCGCGTGATGAAAAAGCGGTTTGTAAGATGGGATGGTCATAGTCTCCTTTCCCATGCCTCCTCCCACTCTCTTCTCCCCCATCCTCCTCGCCCTTTTTCTCAGTGACGCGGCACTTCTTCAAAGGTAGACAACTTTTTGGTGGAGGAGGCCAAACTTCGGCGGGGCTTAATCCCATTGCAAATATTGTGTCTCGGGTTGCAACACGGCCGGGGCCGGGGCCGGGCCCCGGGCCTGTCTGCACAGCCCCGCTGCAAAGACGGCCAAGTTTCGCGGGGGCGCGCGCGAGGCTGCTGGGCTGGGGGCGCTGGCCCCCGCCGGCCCGCGCGGATAAATTTTATACGAACTTACGAGGCGTGCAGCGTAGGGATTTATGGTAAAACGGGGTGGGAAAAAGCAAAAGGGGAAAGGAATATGATATGAGAGGATAAAAAAGAGGGGGGGGGGAGCAGTGATAGTAATTGGGGAGTAAACGGTCGAGGTACCAAAGGGAAAAAGGAAAAAAAATTACGATGACTTTAATTATTTTAAATATTACAATCCTGCAACATTAACTTACCGCCTATTTATTGTTGTGTACAAACTTTCAAAAAGAAGAAGAAATAAACTACTTTAATTCAGTTTACTTTTTTTTGCTCTTTAATTTTATTACTGAAAGCAATTAGTTTTCGCAGCGTTATTGAGACGAGTATTGGGTGTTGGTTTCTATATCGTTGGCTTCTGGCTGCAACCTCGCAGCTCGACACGGGCCGCGCTCCCGCTGCTTGCCTATCCGGCCGCTGCATCGCCCTGACAACACCCATTAGCAGGCAGGGAGTCTGTGGCAAGCCGCTCATGCCATGAGCCGCTGGCTGCAGCCGTTAGAGAGAGGGAGAGAGAGAGAGAGAGAGAGAGGGAGGAAGAGTAGACGCTCGGAAGTGGGTGTTGGCGGTTAGCTTGGTGTGGCTGGTCCTGGGAGAGGGAAAGTGCAGGGAGAACTTTCGCGCTTCGCAACATGGCGGGGCGTGTTGCAGAGCAGTGGGGAGAGAGAGAGAGAGAGAGAGAGAGAGAGAGAGAGAGAGAGGGGGGGCTGAGCGGAAGCAGGAGAAGAACACGATAACCTCGGCCTGCACATGAGCGGGGAAAATTACAGGTGTGTGCTACTTGTGTGTGTGTTTGTGGGAGAGAGAGAGAGAGAGGGGGGGGAGAGGGGGGAGTGAGTGAGAGAGGGGAATGAGTGAGTGAGTGTGAGAGAGAGTGAGAAAGGCGAGGGAGGGCCCCAGGAGGTGGTTCATATAGCTATGGAAGAAGATACGACTGCGCGCAGCACAGAAGAGGAGGAGAAAGTATGATTTTGTCGCCGCGTCTTCATTTTTATGGAGGTGTTAACAATTGGTTCACTGGAAAGGAAAGCGCGCCGACGGCTCGGCTTCCATCCTCCTCCTCCTCCTCCTCCTCCTCCTCCTCCTCCTCCTCCTCCTCCTCTCCTCCTCCTCCGCCTCCTGCCGCGCGTGAAGTGAGAGCGGGCACGGGGCGTCGGAGCGGCGCGCGGCGCGCGGGGCAGAGGGAAGTCCGAGAGGGGAGAGGGATCGGTGAGATTACTCGGCACTACGCGACGAGCCAACATTCTCTCCAACGCCCTTTTGGCGCGGCGTGGCGTTGTGCTGCTGCCCGGCTTCCGCTCCCGAGTGCGAGCGAGAAAGAGACCGAAAGAGAGAAGAAACCAACAAGAACTTCAGAAGTGTGCGGTGGGGCAGAGGTCGAGATTAGTGGCGGGAATGGCGAGGGGTCGCGGCTGCCTCGCGGTGCCCCGCACCAAGAGATGGCGGTGTGGGGCGGGGCGGGGCGAGGCGGGGCAGGGCGAGGCGAGGCGGGGTGGGCTGCGGAAGTAAAACTGTCTAGGCCCCACCCTCTTCTTCTCTCTGACGCCTGCGTGTCAGGAAAGGAGGTGGTGGGGGATGTGCATAGATATATATATACCCATAACTCCGTAATGCTAGAAAAGTTACGCAACACTCCGAAGTGTGTGACTGTTATACACGAGCGCAGAGAGGTGCCCCCGATGCTGGAGCTGCCATTCAGCCCCAGCCGGCTCCGTCCAGATCACTTGACTTTTCTTCTCCCACTTCCACCCTCGCCCTCTTCAATCTCGTCCTCCTCCTCTCAGGACTAGGCGGGGCGGAGATCGGAGAAAAATCGCCCCTTCTCCTCACCCCTTCAGCCTTTTCTTGTACATGGCATTACAATTTTTTCGCGCGTTATAACCCTTTCTGAAAGGCGTCCGCTCCTTTTGTCTTGACCGACAGACGTGGGGTGACGAGGCGGGGCATGGGGCGGGGTGGCGGGGCGGGGCGGGGCGGGGCGGGGCGGGGTGGGGGTGGGGCGGGGGTGGGGCGGGGCGGGGCGCAAACAGGCCCGCTTGACCACTCATCACCGCAGTGCCGATGTCTATCTCTTGGCCGACGGCTGGGGCTGGAGCAGCCGAGGAGTCCTTCACTATCAATTCAAGCGTAAACCGAGTTTTCCGACTTTTTGCGATTTCCCTTGTTTTTTACTGATTTTTTCTTATTTCATCTTGTTTTTTTTTCTGTTTACACTGATTTTTTTTAGTGTATGACCCCTCGGGAGCAGCGCGCGCCTGTCTGTTAATAGAGCCCTTGATGTGGAGACAGGCGCCCAATGTTACTTGCATAAATAATATATGTAATGCGTCACATTTTATGAAAAGAAAATTTTTAAAAAAATTGTGACTTTGAATCCCTTTACTATTTATTTACTTATTCATTAGGTTATTTTTAAACATTGCACGGTCGTGGCCTCGGTCGTGGCTGGAACTGTTTAGAGACGGGTGTGAAGGAAAAGCGAGATGAGAATAAATAAAAAGTTGTGGATGCTGTATGGGGTTCAAAGAGACGTGGACAGAGAGAGAAAAGGGGGAAGCAATAAAGAGAGAGGCACATGCAGAGTCGTGTGTGCAGCTGTCTCTTCGCATTGGGGGGAGCGCGACGCGAAACCCACTGCGACTTATAGTGGACGAGCAACGCCCCAGCAGCTTGTCCTTACCCAATGGATGTGTGTGGCTGAAAATAAAGCAAAATAATGAAACTGTTGTTTTATTTATTTGCCGGGTCAGATTTATCTTTATGACCTTTATTATTACTGAGCGGTGCAGGCAGCGAGGTACTCCCAGCAGAAATAGCTGTAGCGCCGGCGGAGCAGCAGTCTGTGTTTCGCTGTTCCCATTTTCACAAAAGAAAGCAGAAAAAAAACGAGAAAAATCACGTTAAATTATGTACTTTGTAAAGATTACGCGGCGCACTGTGTGTCTGTCTCGCTCGCACTGCTACGCTCGTTGTAAAGCGGCCTGGAAGTGCGGGTGAGACAGAAACTCTTGTGCGTGCCACTGCCGCGGAGTAATAAACAATAACGATAGAAAGGGGAGGGGCCAGGCAACAACAAGTAGGCCCCACCTCTCTCTCTCTCTCTCTCTCTCTCTCTCTCTCTCTCTCTCTCTCTCTCTCTCTCTCTCTCTCTCCCCTTCTCTCTCTCTCTCCCTCTCTCCCTCCCTCCCCCTTCCTCTCTTCCCGCTTGTGCCCATCGCATTGCGGGGGCGCGAGGAAATTATAGAGTTCTTGTAAACAAGAATGAATCCGTGTGCATGCTGTTAGTGACACTATTGGCCGGCTCTCCCTCTCTCTTTCTTTCTTTGCAATATCTCTCTTCCCCCTATTTTTCGTTTCTCTTTTTCGTTCTCTACCTCGCGTCTCTTTGAAAGAGTGCGTAACTCAGCTGTTCATATATTTATTCATTACAAGCAGGAGATGTGCCATTTCTTGTTTCACAAATTTGCGCACATACGTAACTTACGTACAATTTTGTGCATAATTACGTACAAAAGTTATGGGTAAATTATGTACAAAATCACGATATTGTGCGTAATTATGTGAGAATATTGTGCGTACGTTACGTATGTGCACAGTTGTACGTAGTTATGCACAAAATAGTACATAGCCCGTTGGTGTGGCGAGTAGCCGATTCTCCGACACTGTTATTTCCCTCCCGTCGACGAGGAGCGCGGGACAATTATCGAGGTAGTCCGGTGCGGGGCCGAGCCCGGCGGCCTGCGGGTGACTTTAGGGCTGCGAGCTGTACCCCCCCCCCCCCCCTCAGTTGTTGTGCGGCCCGCACATGGACACGTGACGGACGGGTGGGGCTCCCCAACTTTGCGGTGTGCCTAAAGCGTCCTTGGCGGTGCGGGCCAGCGGGCCAGCGCGGGCTGATTCCGAAGATCGCTCTCGTACCTCCGTCCTTGTCGCACCCATGGCGGTGCCCTATGTTGGGGGTGGTGGTGCCCCATGAGTGCGACAAGGACAGAGGCTCGAGAGCGATCTTCGGAATCAGCCTGCGGGCCGGACCGGGCCGGACCACGCCAGACCGACGGGCCCGGGCCGACCCGCCCCGCCCCGCCCCGCCGCGCGCTTTGCTCGCCCAACTTTGTGAAAATATATGACACGTGTTGTTTTGGAGTGGGCTCGCTGCGAGGGGCTCCGGGCTCCGCTGCTGTGTGTTGTGGGCGCGCGTCACCCCGCCGCGCGGCCACCGCGTCAAACAGATTTCATCCGTCACGCGCGCTATGGGGGCGGGGCCGGCGGGGCCCGGCGGGGCCGTATATGACCGCACCACGTGATGGTTATTGTCGTCGTCACAATTATAATATATCCCCCCCCCCCCCGCGCGCGAATAACAAATAACTGTGCTTTTCCGCTTTGCCGCGCGGCGCTGCTGTCTCTCTCTCTCTCTCTCTCTCTCTCTCTCTCTCTCTCTCTCTCTCTCTCTCTCTCTCTCTCTCTCTCCCCCTCTCTCTCTCGCCCACTCCCTCCCTCGCTGCCTCTCTGGACCTCACGATTGCGTACACAGGTATGCGGTGGATCTGGAAACAGAGGAATTCCTATTTTAGGGTAGCTCTGATCCTATCCCCCCCCCCCCACTCCCTCAACCCCTCATTCCCCGTTCCCGCAACTCTTTCCCCTCCTCCTCCTTCCTCCTCCTCCTCCTCCTTCCTCCTCCTCCTCCTCCGAGTCAAGTTGGCACCACCTCCTGACCGCCGACACCTGGAGCAGGTGTCGCCATCTGGTGTTGCACCCCGGTGTGAATTACTGGAGAAAATACGGCACGCACGCACGCACACGCACAAGTTGGAATGCCAAATTCGATCAGTTCCGGAACAGTAACAACTGTTGAGTAAGAGGACATCATCAGTCATTGTGACCTTTGCTGACTTGTGCGCTACTCTATAACCATCGTGTCAGTTCTGCGGCAACTTTTGTTCCGGGCACGTTACTTTTGCATGAATTGTTGTCTTTTTCTTTTTTTAATTTCTGTGATTTAATTTTAAAAAAAATAATTTTGGAAGTATAAAATGCTATTTTTTCTTTAAAAAAATATTTTTATCATGGTGGTGGATGCACTGCGAGTCCACCGCAAACACATATCACAGCGCGGAGCGCGCTCTCTGTTGGTGCTGGCGGTCAAACGTTGCACCGTGCGGAGGGGGTCGCACATCACTCGCCACTCCCCGTCGATTAAATTGACGACGTAACGCGTGTCAGCCAGCAGGGTGCGGAATGCACGGGGGCGGGGGTGATGGGATCACTGCCTGCCACACCAGTAATGCTGCGAGCATCCCCGAGCGCACTTCACACCCCTCCCTTCTCTCTCGTTCTCTCTTTCCATTTTTCTACTCCCAATCTTTCTTTTCGCCGTAGCTTATTTCTGCTCCGTCAACTATTTCTTCATCTCGTTAAAATAAAGATTCTTGCGAGTTTTATTGCTGCCGAAACCTTTCAAGCGTTTGCTCGGCGACGCGACTGGAAGTGTAGAACTATTTTCATCTGGTGCTGTTGGACTGCCGTGGAGGGGAGGGGGAGGGGATGTTAAATGGCCCCTTGCACACCAAAACGGAGCAGATTGTGGTGCGGGGGTTGGGGGGGGGGTAGAGAGAGGCCGCATTGAAGGATTTACTGATGGGCTGATTTCACATGGCCGCCACGCCGCGCGCTGAGTGTGTGTGCTCATGGCAGAGTTATGGGCCTATCGGTACGAGTGCGAGTGAGATAGTTTGCTGCCCCACGCTTCGTGGCAGGGCGCGGCATGGAGGTTGCGAGAGAGAGAGAGAGAGAGAGAGAGAGAGAGAGAGAGAGAGAGAGAGAGAGAGAGAGAGAGAGATGGGGTAGTTGGAGGGGGCTAGAAGCAGCTATATAGACAACCAGCCCACTGATTCAGAAGATCGCTATCGCATCTCCGTCTTTGTCGCACCTATGGCGGTGCTCTATGTTTGGGGGTAGCAGGGCTCCATAAGTGCGACAAGGACGGAGGCACGAGAGCGATCTTCGGAATCAGACGGCTGGACCGCGGGGACAGAGGGGCGAGAGAGCAGAAGCAATACTTCAGTTATGGACGAACGGAATTTGACTCTGCGCTCCCTTCCCTCTTTCCTCCATTAATTTCGACTGCGCTGCTTCTGCCTCTGCTTCCCTAATCCTTTTCCAATGCAGTAAAATAAAACGTGCAGTATTCGTCGAGGAGCGCCGCAGTGGAGAGGCGTGGCAGAAAAGGGACCCCCCAGCCTGGGAGGGGACCGGGCGGAGGGGGGAGCCTGTCGGTACCGCAAATCAGGTCAAAGGCCGGACTACGCGTGGCGTTCAAGCTAATTTTTTGTCTTCTTCTGAATCGCACACTTTCCCGAGTGGGTGAAGTGTCGCACACTTGAACAAGCAGAAGTTCACACTCAGGGATGTGAATGAAAATTTACGCACACCTGCAACTGAGAGACATGTCGCAATGTTTAGTTTCTAGAGTATTTCAAGATGTCGGAGGATAACTGTGCCTCGCGTTGAGTGATACACGCAGAGAGAAAATTATTAGCTGCGTAGCTCAAATGTTAGCTAAAAAAGGAAAGCTATTTTTTTTAGCTATGCAGCTGAAACTTTTCGTTGCACAGCAAAACGTTTAGCCAAACAGCGGATCTCAGCTAATCTTTAGCAACATAGCTCCGAAAGTTAGCAGTCCATATTCAGCAAAATCTTTGTTCTCCGTGTAGTTTGTCTACGAGCAGTCCGTGCTTTTTCGCAGGGCTGTCATTATTTCGTCGATTCGTGCGTGCACTATGGCACAGACAGACAGACAGACATACAGACAGATGGATGGATGCCCCGAAAATGGCGTCTGCTGTCCTTCCATTTGCTCCGAATATATGCGGAATTGAATTACAGAAATCCATTGGCGGCGCGAAACATTCGCCATACTTCAAACGAACCAGCAGAATCGGATCAATCTCCCTTTCCTGACGGAGTAGGCGGGGAGAGGCTCCGACAAAAAGTCAGTGGGTCACAAAAAAAAATAGAGAAACTAAAAAAAAGGAACAAAAATTAATAGTTAGTCTGAATGTCATCATGTGGCAATGTCGGGTGGGAAATATATATGTGCGGGTCCCAGCCGCCCACGGCACCGCGAGCGCTCCGTCCCCAGCCGGGGAAAAAGAGAATAATTCTGCGTTACCCTTGTCTGTTGGATCCGGACCAATTATATGGCCAATATCCGTGTCCCCACCACGCCAACGTGAGCCAAAGTTTGGCTTGCATGTGGGGAGTCTGCTTACACGCACACTTTGTGAAAAATAATCGTAGTTTTACGGGAAAATATTCCAAAGGGTGAGTTCGTAAAATTACAACTACAAATCGTAAAATTATTAGCACTGCCTATCGACTTAAAATTTAATTACGAGCAAGAATGGTTTTACGGAAATTTATAACAGTGAGTAGTAATTTCCAAAATATATCGTAAATCTACATAGGTATTTTTCACAGTCAGGGCGGTAGGCGCTCAAGGCGCTGCAGAGCTACTATATTTTCGCCCACGCTTTGCTCGTACGAGTTTTATTTTTACCCGTCTTTATTCATTAAAAAGAAAAGTTATCTGCTTATGTGTTAAAATGTGCATCATTTTTCCTTTAACTGCATGGCTTTAAAACCTTGGATTTCTTCTTAAACTTTTTGAATTATTGACACGTTTTACGTTAGTTATTGTTATTGTGCTCTTTTGCTGAACAGAAATGATTTTTTTGTTTTTGTTTTTGAGACTGCGGTCACCGTAAGAGCGTAAGATTGAGAACAGATGAGGAGGAGCGCACTATGAGGAGGATCAAGAACAAGAGGGAAGCAGAGGAAGAAAAAGAACGCAGGGGAGAGGAGAAGATCACGGTCCAGGCCGCGCGCGCCGAGCGGAGACTGTTCGGTCTGATTGATTATGGCCCGCGGGTCTATGGGCGCCTCTCGTCATAACGGTGGGAGGAAGAGGAAGGGGGAGAAAAAGAGATAAATAAAGAGGGAAGGGAGGGGGAGAGAGAGAAAGAGAGAGAGAGAGAGAGAGAGAGAGAGAGAGAGAGAGAGAGAGAGAGAGAGACGGGCTGTGGCCCCATCCAACCAACAGTGTGCCGTGTCGTCGTCATGTATAAGAAAAAGGCGATGAGAAAAAGTGTAAATCTAGAGAGACATAGAAAGAGAGAGAGAGAGGGATGAGAGACCTGATGAAATGGGTAATGGCGGGGGGTTGGAGTGAGAGGGGCTTCGTCGTTCGCCTTCTTGCCAAATAAGTGGACCTCCCCGCGGGCGTCATAACGCGGCTCCCATTATGCCGAGTGGAGATTTCATTTCCGGCCGTAAGCCCCTGCGCGGGGTGAGGGTGCACTCACATATAAGAATGACTTTGATGTAGACTCGGGGCACACACAAAACGGGCCTTCGCTGCCGGTCCGGCCAGGGCAGGGCCCCGGGCCCCAAACCCCTGCCCTGCCTCCGGCCCGGCCAGGCCCGGGCCTTTCTTCTGCTTCCCCTCCTTTTGAATGGCGGGGCGGGGCGGGGCGGGGCGGGGCGGGGCGGGGCGGGGCGGGGCGGGGCGCGGCGCGGCGCACCACCGCACCGTCCGATCCGTTTCAACGTGCTGCTGCTGCTGCTGCTGCTGCCGCACCGGCCTGATGAATATTAATGTCTGCCAACAGGTGACCCCGCCACGCCACGCCACTCCATGCCAAGTTCAGTGTTGACCCCCCTCCCCTTCTGAGTAGTGTATGGCAAGGAGCATTTTTTTTTTTTTTTTTTTTTTTTTTTTTGACGTTTTGTTTAAATTTTTTTATTGGACAAAGACGTGAAGTGCATCATCTCGAGGGGGAAATAACCGCTGAATTTGGTGTTCAAATGTCGTGAATTGTATGTGAATTGGCTTGAATTACCTATGAATTGGATTGAATTAGTGTGTGAATTATCTTGAATTGGCTTGAATTGGCATGAATTGGCTTGAATGGAGTTGGGATTAGATTTAAATGAGGTTGAACTGGCTTTGAATTTTTTGAATTGGACTAAATTTGTTGAATTAAAGGTGTACACCAAAGGCCGATAGGTTATTCCCCCCTCGCATCATCTCCTGCTGCTGCTATCAAAGACGTCTTCATACACCCAAAACTCGTTAAAAATTCCTAGCGTATGAGAATTTTACGAGTTAGCAAATAAGTGAGGCGCTAAAATCGTTTTTCTACGAGTCGAGCTGTCTTGCAGTGAAGCCTACCCCTGAACTTAGCGAGCGATGACACGAGCATCACCAGGGACTTTGCGACCCCCTGTCCTTGTGTTTGTGCGTGTGTTTGTGTGTGTGTGTGTGTGTGTGTGTGTGTGTGTGTGTGTGTGTGTGTGTGTGTGTGTTTCGGGTTATCCGCAGCAGCAGTAGCAGCGGCTGCAGCGACTATTCGCTCCCTGTTTGTGTTGGCGACCCTGCCAACGGCGGAAGCGGGTCGGGTTGGATCGGGTGGGGTGGGGTGGAGTGGGGCGGGACGGGGCGGGGCGACCGCGTGGGCGTGCCAACTGACAAATCCGCTGCGGTCGGGAGCTCATCTCATGATCTTCGAGGAGCTATACATCACGGACACACCGCGTCCAGATATTTTTTTTCCTCGTACGTCTATCCTCCGCGCTCATCTTCGTCTCTCGCCCTCTTTCTCTCTCTCCGTCCTTCTCTGTCTGTCTGTCTGTCTGTCCGTCTGTCTGTCTGTCTGTCTGTCTGTCTTCTGTCTTTCTTCTGTCTCTCTTCTTTCTCTCTTCTGCTGGTTGCGGGGCTTCTCAGAGCATGTCGTGTTCATGGCAGATCTCCATGGCTCTCCGTGGTCACAAGGTCCGGGGGCGCGCCGAGGCGTGGCGCCAAGGAACAAGTAACAAAAAAAAAAACTGATGACGAGATAGAACGAGCACAACCACCACAACGACGGGCACTGCTGGTCGGGCTGCGAAACTGGAAGTGCAATCACTGACGTTTCAGTAATTTATTTTCTCTGTTTCAGGTAAGGCACACGTTGCGGTACTTTGGACGAGTCATCCCGGACAGGGGAATACTTGACAAGGGTACCGTGAGTTCGAATCGTCTATGGCAGAGCAAGTACAGGACACTAAGAAAAATAACTTTTAAGATTTAAGATATTATTTTGTAATTACGACTAACGAAATGTGTCGTAAATTTTGGCTATGACAACACATTCTTGCTTGTAATTAAATTTGAAGGCCCTACGCAGTACTTATAATTTTACGACTTGGAAGTGTAATTTTACTACTCTTTCACTTGCGGGACAATTTTCCCGCCAGCCTGCAAGTATTTTTCATCGTAGTAAGAAAACTATTTTTTTTTTTAGTTTCAGTGTATCGTTGCTCGTGGCATTTTCTTAAATTAAGTTTTATTTTCCTAGGTGTTTTTCCATTTCGTTTTAAAATTGCCACAATTTTTTGTGGGAGTGTGATGATAATGCGAGGAACGGTCCCGTCGGTGCGTGGCTGTGGCTCCAGCCGCCTCCAGCCGCGCGGCTCTGCGCTCCAGTGACCGCTGCCCATTTCCCGCACACGCAACCTTACCTTTCACCAACTTTCTCTTCTGTATGTCCTCCCCCCACCCTCCCCTCTCTCTCACCCTCCCTCCCTCCCTCTCGGCTTCTTTCTCGCCCCCTGCGAGTTAAACAGTCGATTACCCTTGTTGAAAGGCGACGGCCGGCCCGTTGAGCGTAGCGCAGGGTGGATCGGCGCGTCAGAGGGAGAGCACAACAGAGAGAGAGAGAGAGAGAGAGAGAGAGAGAGAGAGAGAGAGAGAGAGAGAGAGAGAGAGAGAGAGAGAGCCGCGGGCTGCCTAGCTGGCACCACTCGTCAGGGCGCAATCTCCTGTTTCCAGACTCGGTCGCGAGAGGACGCTGCTGACAGGACTGAGATAGGGGTTGGGGGGTGGGGGTTGGGGGTGGGGGTTGGGGGTGGGGGTCGAATGAGCCGCCGCAGGCCCTTCTGCTGCTAGCGGTGTGCGCTGTGCGGTGCTTACGATGGCAAAGAAGTTTATATATAAAAATAAAAGAATTCGCGATGCCGATACGGGAGTATAGATGAAATCGGTGACAGCTGGCATTTTTTGTTTCGGAATACTTTTTCCTTTTTTTTTTTGCCACGTCTCGGCGGCATTTTTGTGACGCTGCTCCTATATATAGTGGTCTCGCCTTTCGAGTGTACTCGCTTCTTCTCTTTGCGCCCCTGTTTTTCTTGAAGGCGCAGGGTACGCAGAGGGTGTTCCTTGGCGGGGGGCGGGGCGGGGCGAGGTGGGGTGGGGCGGGGCGGGGCGGGGCGGGGCTCACGGGCTCCGCTTGACATGCATCACCCCGTAGAGTGTAGCCTATTTGCATGGATTTTGCCCCGGGGCCCGGGGCGTCCGCGGCGAGGGGCGCGGCGCTGCGCTGCTGCGCTGGCGCGCTCTAGCGGCTCCGTTTGTCTCTGTCGCACTCATTACGGGATTGCCAAGGGGTGCGTGTATCCCGGTCTCCCTCGCACTCGACCGTGAGGATGAAGTGGTTTGCTAGAGTAGTAGCGCGCGCGCGCGGCGGGTTCTTTTTCAGACGGGACGTGATAACCCGCTGTGCGACCGAGGAACCGAGGGGTGACAGCTCTGAAATGTTTGCACTTCTCGTTATTCAGAACGAAGAAAAAATAGCGGGGTTCTGAAAAATCAGGTAAATTCAAAAAAAAATTCAAAACCTTAATTACACGAAAATTAAATTAATAGAAAAAGAAAAAAAAATTAGAATGTTTGCGAACTTTGTGGACCTACGGGTACGTGAATTTTAATTCCAACACTTTTCATTAAACCGCACGTACGATTCACAGCTGCTTTTCTTGTTGAAGTAAGAAGAATTCAAATCCAATCACACAAGTACGACGTGTGCGATATTCACACACTTGATATTCCAGTCACTGCGAAAAATAGTCGAAGGTTTCCGGGAAAATTTTCAACAATGTGGCTTTGTAAAATTACTACTTCGAATCGTAAAATTGCAAGCACTACGTGTCGACCTGAAATTCAATTACGAGCAATAATGGGTCCTCGTAAATTTACGACATTTCCCGTTAATCGTAAATTACGAAATATATCGTAAATCTACAAAGATTGTTGTCACAGTGTGCATGTCCGTCATCTCTCCGGGGGTTTCAGACATTACTCTTCCAAGAGGTTTCACGTGTTACCACCATCCGCTTCGAGAGGTCGATATGGGGTAAACTTTGGCGCATGCGTGCATTGCGTGGCCCATAAGACTCACTTTTGCTTGGGCTCGTCTGGCGGCCGGCCGGGCCTTAGACTCTGTGTGCGGTAACTCCCGCCGGGAGGTGCACGCCTCCCGGGGGAAGGGGGGGGGAGTAAATCCCCCCCGTTCCCAAGGCAGGGGCAAGTGATTTTGCGGTCGTGTGTGTGTGTGTGTGTGTGTGTGTGTGTGTGTGTGCGCGCGCGCGCTGCGCGCGCGCACACACGTGGCGGACACAGGGTAAACAAGCCGTCAGTAGGCTGCCGTCTTTGGGAGGCACAACGGGCATTAGTGGGATGAGGACAAGCCATGTGCACAGTAGTCTGTCTTCCTCTCTCCCCCTCTCTTACACTCTTACTCTGACTCTCTCTCTCTCTCTCTCTCTCTCGCACGACTCTCTCTCTCTCACTCTCGCACGACTCTCTCTCACACCGCTGCCTCCCTGTCTCACGGTGGTGGTGGCGGCGCGGTGGCTCTAGAGCCATTTATCTTGCGATTGCTTGCGGGGAGCGCGGGTAAAGGGTCGTGGAAATTAAGTTTGGGCAGGAAAGGGGTTTTTGAGGAGGAGCAACGCGCAAGGTGTAAGGGGTGGACGCGACAACGCCCTGAGGGAGCGAGGGAGAGAGAGAGAGAGAGAGAGAGAGAGAGAGAGAGAGAGAGAGAGAGAGAGAGGGAGGAGTGTGGGAAAGTGAGAGAGAGGGTAGAGTAGGACGCAAAAAAAAGTAAGAAGTGCGTATTGTAGATTGGAATCGCATCCGGAACGGGACTGTCACCTCTAAGAAATACCCCCTGTGCCGATGGGGCTACAATATCCCCCCGGGTTTTTCCCTCCTGTGACCGAATCGAGGGGTAAATAACTCCGAATTTTGATGTACACCACTGATTCAAAATTCACACTAATTCAAACTAATTCACGCGAATTCAAAACGAGTTCAAAACTAATTCAAGCGAATTTAAGGAATGACCTCAGAAAATACACGCATATCTGATCCAAATTATTCTCTCAATTACATGATTAAATAGGATTTTTAGTAAGTTATTGTGAATGATTTCTATTTATTCCAAATTATTGGAAATTAACTTGAAACTGCGCAAAATAATCACAATTATTTCAATAATTTTTTAAAAAAATTCAGAAGCAAATTTTGCTCTGCAATTGAAAGGGTGGCGTGAAAACATGGAAAATTTTTGCGGCAGTAAACCTCCCGAAGGAGGTTGCGGTTCCCGCCGGGCACAGGGCTTTTACCCCCTGTGGCAGCCAACTGCTTCGGTGTTCCATGGGAACCGGCGCTTTGCTGACTGCGATCCTATCGCGCAATTCGACAGATTTGATCCCCGTACCACCATTGGCCTACCCCTAGAGGTACGAGCGGTGTCAAGAGCGTTAGACTTCCTGATCCCAGTTTCAGAGGCCTTACCTCAGAGGGGTACGCGGGATTCGAACCCACAACCCCGAGTGCCGACACGTAGCCAGAACAGGAAGCGACCCAACGCCCAGAGCCACCGAGCCAACGGCGGTGAGACGTGTTTAACTTCTATTTGACCTGCCATCCAGCTGCGGCCAAAGGGAATGTCAAGCGCGAAAAACACTTTCCCGAGTGGGAGTCGAACTTCGGACCACTCGGTTCGGTGTTGCGCGCTCTACCAACTGAGCCACGACGCCACGATGACTGTACAGTGCGACGGGTTCGAGTCGTATTTGCCGTATCCTGCAGCCCCCATCCAGGAGGACATTTTTGCGCAGTTGCAAGTTAATTTCCAATAATTTGGAATAAATAGAAATAATTCACAATAATTTACTAAAAATCCTATTTCGTCATGTAATTGAGAGAATAATTTGGATCAGATGCGCGTGTATTTTCTGGGGCATCCCCGAATTTAAAACGAATTCAAAAAAATTCACAAAAAGATCACAATAATTTCAAAAAAAACTTCGCAATAAATTCAAAAAATTCAAAGCTAATTCAAAACGAATTCAATTCAATTCAGACAAATTCAATTCAAATTCACGAAATTTGTACAACGAATTCAGAGTTGTTTACCCCTCGGACCGATTCTTCCAGGGTATTTATACCCCCCCTGTGCCGATGGGTGTACATGACCCCCGGGGGATTTAAAAATCACCACTGGTACGGGCCGGCGGGGCCTTTTTCTGGCCTCTCTCCTCCATCATTTTAACTTCCATACTCGTTCCCATCCCTGCGTACCCGGCTGCACGACCCCCACCCCACCCCGCCCCGCCCCCGCCCCGCCCCGCCCCGCCCCGCCCCGCCCCCAATCCGTTTGGGTCGTGCGAGGACGTGGTTCGGGCGGCGTGGCGTGGCGTGGCTCGGCGCGGAGGTCGTGATCTGCGGCCCCTGCTGAGGCTTGCGTCGGGTTTGCCAGGGCTTAGTTGTGATTGATAGGCAACCCGCACAGCATCAGGCAGCCATCCAGGGCCCGCCACGCCCCGCCACGCCCCGCCACGCCCCGCCACGCCCCGCCACGCCCCGCCACGCCCCGCCACGCCCCCGACAGTATATTCCTTCCACCCGTGCAGTCATGTCCGGAGGAGGGTGGTAGCTTCACGCCTCTCTCCCTCCCTCTCTCCCCCCCCCCTCTCTCCCCCCCCCTCTCCCCCCCCTCTCTCTCTCTCTCTCTCTCGCTCTCTCTTTTTCTCTCCCCTCTTCTGATTCCGCGTGACCCTTTTTAATAATAATTTCCTGAAAATAATTAACATTTGACAAGCCGGCTGGCAGGCTGGTTATCTTAGTGTACACTGTAAGAATAGTGTTAGGGGTTAGTCGGAAAAAGTTGCCACGGGAAATTTCGGAAATTTACCCCATCTCATTGTAAAATTAAGGAGTTGCAGCACCCGATTTATTCGTCCATCTTATTAATCAAGTTTCAATTCAATGAACCTCCGCAAATCTACTGAGTTTTAGTTCACAATGTTAGTCGTAATTCGAAACTTACGAGAAATGTTGTTGTAACTTTCTGAAAACGTTGTTCAGAGTGTCAAGGATGTTCAATAGATTAAAAACAATTTATAGCTGTCCGTCGCTCTCCTGTCAGTGTGATTTTGCATAGTATTCGTTTCCACTGCGATTTTCGTGTTTATTAACACCAGGATAAGAAATGTCAAACTGTGCTTTTTAATCTATTTTTCCTTCGTTTTTGAGGTCCGCGGGTGGAGGTCGACCCCATGGGATGGGGGTGGGGGGTAGGGGGTGGGGGGCGGGGAGGGAGGAGGCGTTGCGGGTGCCGCTTTGGCGGCTGAGGCGCTGTCTCTGATCGCCTGCCCAGGCTCTGCCCCGCGCCCCGTCCGCCCTGTCAATTCGCGAATCACACTGAATCGAGTCGAGAGTTTGAACCGTTCTGCCAAAAGTGTTTGCATATTCTGATGGACTCCCCCTTGGTGCCTTTGCCCCTGCTGCGCGTTGCGTTGCGCTGCGCCGCCGCCGCCGCTGCTGCTGCTGCTGCTGCTGCTGCTGCTGCTATCGCGAGACATTGTCAGGCCTTCCCCCTCCCCTCGTCCCCTTTCCCCTCCCCTTCCCCCTCGCCTCCTCACCCGATCTCTCCCTCCTTGCGCCACCTCAGTCCGACCCTACCCTATCAGCCCTACCAGCCCCAAATGGACGAACAGGGCGCCGAGTTTGCATTCAGCTGCTCCGAGAGAGTTTCCTCCAACAGTTGTGTAAGTGTGTGGCAGTTGGTGAAGTTTTCAGAGAGCGGTGGTGGGGGCCTGGCCCGGGCGGGGCGGGGCGGGGCTGGGCGGGGCGGGGCGGGGCGGGGCGGGGCCGCGGATGGTGGTGTGCGCAGCGGCGAATCGCCAAATTTGCTAACACAGTTCGAACCTCGAGCATCCGCGAGATTAATGGACTGTCTGCGGCGCGGAGCAAAAACTCAAACTATAGTAATAGTTTAGGGAATAACTTTCTATATGCCTACCTTCGATAAAATATTTGCGCTCGTCAAATACAGCGTGTCGCCCCTGGCCGCAGCGCCACTGGGAGGGGGAAACATCTCTGAATTTTGGTGTGCAAACTTTGTGAATTTTTGTGAACTTTCGTGAATCAGTGTGAATTTTTATTGATAATTTTAGTTTTTGTGAAATTTTGAGAATATTTCTGAATTTGCCTATAGATTTCTCTTATTTATTTTTAATTTCTTTGAATTTTCCTAAAAAAAAATATTTTAACTTACGAGGTGTACAAAAATTTCAGAGTCGTGTCTCCTTCAGTATACAATACAGGGTGCTCCCCGCGACACACTCCCGGCCGGATGCGAGCGCCTACAGAGGGTTGCGCGGGCTCCTTTGGCACACTAACTGAAACTACACTAAGGGGGTGAGCGGGTGGGGAGGGGCGAGGGGGTCGTTTGGACGAAGGAACAGGGGCGGATCGGAGCGAAAGGGGGGGGGGGGGCGAGGGTCGCGCGATTGAATGCGACTATAGGCTCGAGACGCTAAGCGGCCACCCGATGGCACGGAAGGATGCAGCAGGCTGTCTTTACATATGGAGGGGGGAGGGGGGGTGTAAGGACGAAGCGCGAGGGGGGAGCGGCGCTGTTCAAGTCAGGGGCAGCAGCAGAGGAGCTTAGTGTGGGGGGTGAGAGGGGGGGGGGGGGCGCGCTCGTCCCGCCTCCATAATGTTTAATGTGATACCCCCGCAGACGCCCCCCTCACCCCCTCGCGCACGCTGCCCCCCCCACCACAGCCCGCGCCGCCCCCGGCCGCCCCCGGCCGCCCCCGGCCGCCCCCGGCCGCCGCCGGCTCTTGGGCGTGGTGGTATCGATTCCGGGCGCCCCGGGCAGCAGCCACCGCCGCCGCCGCCGCCGCCCGGAGCCCATCCGGGTGCGTCCTTGTCTGGAGCAGGCCGCAGGAGAGAGAGAGAGAGAGAGAGAGAGAGAGAGAGAGAGAGGAGGGAAGGGGTGGTCGGCGAGTACGAGCAAGGGGTTGAGTACGCTGGCGAGGGGGGGGGGGGTGTTACAGTAGTGTTACATCAGCTGACTTCAGCGCTGCTAAGCGAGTTGGCGTAAAATCAGATATTACTGACAATACAAGACAATACGAGACACTACAAGACATTTGGACAATTACGCGAAAAATGGGTATTTGTAAAATATATGATCGCGAAAAGACCTATAATGACACCAGGTGTGGGCCAACAGGTATATTGTTTCGTATTGTTTTGAAATTGTTTCGTATTGTCGGTCTACACTAGTGTACACATATTGTTCCCAGTTCCACATACCCCTCGCGTAAAATAGAAACTGTTTCCTTACAAGTGCGATGCAGTTCCTTTTTTTTTCTTTTTTTTTTCTTTTTTTCATTTTAATGTAGGATTTGTAAAATTTTCTGAGATTATCGTGGCCCCCGACGAGCAGTAGGTTTTTAAGAAAGAAAAAAAATATGAATAAAAATAATGAGCGTGTTTGGATATGAGCAAATGGGGAATGGACTGTGAGCGTGTCATCAGTAATATCCTCCGGGTGATTGGCCCCCTGCCCCAAGCAGTGGCCTGCCTCGCCCCTGACAATTCCCCCCCCCTCCCCCCTTCCTCTCCATTCGCCCCTGCGCCCGCTCTCACATAATGGAGAGAGCACTGTAGCAGTGTGGAGGGGTTATATCGTTTCGGAGGCCCAGGCGCCGCATGGTGGGGCGTAGCTGGGTTGAGAGAGAGGAGTGAGGGGAAGGGGCCGCTCAACAGGTACAACAGGCGGGGAGGGGAAAGTGACGCACGCAAAAGAAAAAGGCTTGCTGTCGCAGCTAACCTCGTTCTGACTGCAGCAGCACCCGCTGCAACTTGTTTTCGCTGCATCAGCAAATCAAAGTGGGTGCGATAGCAAGACCATTTGGCTTAGCCAAAGGGCTTAGCCAGCGAAGCGGTATCGCTACGGCAGCAATAATTTTTGCACCCTCCGTCAAGGAATATCGTAGGCGCTGCAATAGCAACGACGTTACACCACACCCTGTTAAATAGTTTCAGGTTTAGGGAAAAAGAAGTGGAGTTGCATGGTTACGAGCTCGGCGTACCGACTTTGAATTCAGTCAAGATGAAGAATGGGTTGTCATAAATTAAAATTTATGACATATTTCGTAAATTGTCATTTACAAAATGTATCGTGAATTCTCACAGACGTTTTTCGCAGTGTACCTGCAGCAGCAATAGGTCTTTTCACGGATAGTTTTACCTACCGTGCGTTAGACGCATAGCGAGAATGGATGACTTGACCTAATAAGTTTACCAGTGTTTTCTTATTTTGGCGGAAAGAAAAACGTTTTTTTGTCTGCATTTTGTTTTGTACGAGGGGGAAACAACTCTGAAATTGTTGTACACCTTGTAATTTAGAAAAATTCAGGAAGATTCAGATATATTTTAAAAAATAGGTAACATTGAAGCAAAGGTTCACAAAAAATTCACAAATATTCCCAAAAATTAAAAAAGAAATAAGGCTACTTCGTGCCTAAAAAAACTATTTTGTACATCATCAAAATTCAGGGTTTGTTTCCAACTCGGTTTCGTAACGAAAGAATTCATTCTTTTGACAACTAAATGTATATTGTTCTGTCGGAGGGGTGGTGCTATGAGTACCGGAGTCAGCTCTCGGGTCTAGTGCTAGTGCTGCTCGCCTCGGCCCGGCCCCGGCCGCGCCCACGACCACAGTTTTGGATATACGTGTATAATCTACCTGAGACTCCCCCTTGGGTGTTGTGCCGTGGGGGGCCGGCGGGTGGGGGTGGTGGGGGTAAGGCTCCTCGCCCTCGAGCCTGGCGCTCAGACCTCGCCTGCAGCAGCCCGCCCCCGCGCCGCCCCCGCGCCGCCCCCGCGCCGCCCCCTACTCCTAGCCCTCCTACACCCAGCGCCACCCCCGGGGACCGCCCGGCCCGTAGGTCTCTTATGTAGGGCTGGGGAATTTGCGGGAGGAGCAGGGGGTCGGGTGTATGATGTGGGGGAGGGGGGTGTATATCGTGTGCGTGCACGTGTGTTTGTGTGCGTGTGTGTGTGTGTGTGTGTGAGAGAGAGAGAGAGAGAGAGAGAGAGAGAGAGAGGGGGGGGGAGGGGGGGGGAGAGTGCAACCTCGTGTGACGTGCTGCATATGCAGAAAGTGAGAGACGCTCCGGTAATAAAGTGCGAGCTAACCGTTTTGCTGGGAAAGCGAGAAAGAGGCACACAGGGTAGCGACAGACAGACAGACAGACAGACAGACAGACAGACAGGCAGACAGAGAGAGAGAGAGAGAGAGAGAGAGAGAGAGAGAGAGAGAGAGAGAGAGAGAGAGAGAGAGAGGCAGAGGGAGGCAGAGGGAGGAGCGGTATAGCCAGCCCGTTGTGCCTTTCGCGTGGCATAAGCTCGCACGCCAAATCAGGCAGGCGGAAGAAAAGCCCGGCCGTTGTGAAATGTTTTGCCCCCATTGTGGTGCAGGATTTTTACGAACCCACCCCACTCCCCGGGAGGAGGAGGAGGAGAAGCGTTTTTCGGGGCGAAGGACTGAGGGGTGGTGGTGGGTGAAGTGAACAGGTCTGCTGCATGCCCGCTAGCCGTGTTTCCGGTTGGCGCTTTCTGCTGGATGGGAGGGAAAGCCACGAAGCACACACGACACCTGACTGCTCGTACCCGCGCGTGGTTCAAAATGCTCTTACGAACAAAGAGTCCTGTTTTTATTCTTTTCTCTGTGTAAAGCTTTGTAGCTCCTTTGTTGCATACACCGTTTCCATCTTTTCGTCTCAAACTAAAGAATTCCTGGCTTCTTGTTTTTTTATTTATTTATTTCAATCTCTACTTTTTCCCTGGACGGTCTGGCGTGGCTGGCCCATTATACTGCTGGCCGCGAGTATACTCCTCCCGCACCTGCCGCGCGCGCAACAAAAACAAAACCAGCCAAAAAAAATATTATAAAATAAAAATAACAATCATGAAAAAAAAAGTTTGTAGGGTGTGCGGGGTGGTCTGGAGGCGTCCTGTCCCGTTGTCTGGCAGCGAGCCTTGAGACGCGCATTCGTTATTCCGGTCGCGCCTCGCCAGCCAGGTCCTCACTCACACTCACACGTCGCGAGAGGCACCCCGCGAGAGGCTATAGGGGCGCCGCAGATTCACAACGGTTTTCATTTTTATTTTAAAGAAAACAAAAAGTTGAAAAAAAAATGTCACAGAACGTTAGAGCTTGTCAATTGTGCGACCTAGCGTGTTGTGTTGTGTGTGTGTATGTATGTATGTATGTATGTGTGTGTGTGTGTGTGTGTGTTGTACCGTACTTGAATGCGCGCCATTGTTTGCCCATGCATACGTGGCGTGTCGTGGAACCACTTCCGCGCGACAAGAAGACTGCAATCTGAAAGAATAGCCTTCGTTTTCTCTATCTAACAGTGGGCTTCTCCCCCATACACACAGTCTCTCTCTGTCTCTCTCTGTTTTTCTCTCGCTCTGTCTCTCTAAACTGGCGCCTTTCTCCCGCTCTGCTGCTGTTTCTAGGGGCGAGCGCTCTGCTGTTTCGAGTTTGGAGGAGGCACTTCACTCCACTCTCCTCCCTTCGCTAGAGGCGCTACTGTCTCGTCTAGTCATCCCCCCTCCCCTCCTCCCTCCCCTCCTCCCTCCCCTCCCCCCTCCCCCCTCCCCTCCTTCCTCCCCTCCTCCTCCTCTTCTCACACCAATCTCCTCAGCACCCCCTTTCCCCCCCCTCTCTCTCTCTCTCTCTCTCTCCCTCCCCCTCTCTCTCTCCCCCTCTCATGCTCTCTCTTGTATCTTGGCGTCGCTGACCAGCCTAGCCCAGCAGCCCGCCCTCAGCCTCGCCGGGTCTCTTCTTGGGCCGTCCCACCCCCAGCAATAATCAGCGTTCGGCGGAAGACACGGCTGAGTGGCAGAGGGCGCTTTGCTACCCGCCCCACCCCGCCCCACCCCGCCCCCACCCCGCCCCACCTCGCCCCACACCGCCCCGCCCCGCCCCGCCTCACAGCTTTACCCTTTGGCCCTCTTGCCGTACGGCCCAATAACGGAGAGGGGCTTCCCTCTTCGCCCTTCCCCTCCTTTTTTTTTACAGCCTGGCCGTGCGCTTGGCTCCAGCAGCCGCCTGAGCCGCCCGGGTGCTTGGCTTGTCTTTAAGGTGTTGGACCCGCCCCACGGTGTACCAACCAGCGCCGTCCTTCCCGCGGAAATCAGAGAGAGAGGGGGAGAGAGAGAGAGAGAGAGAGAGAGAGAGAGAGAGAGAGAGAGAGAGAGAGAGAGAGAGAGAGTCGGGGGAGAGAGAGGGAGAGAAATTTCTGGAGTTGAAATACATGTTGTAGGGCTTTCTTCCAATTACTTGTGTCAAGTGTAGGGGAGACTCGGCCGGCACGGTGTGTAAAAGAGAGGTCGCCCGGTGGAGGGCGCGGGTGACTGAAGCGTGAGCGACCATTACACCGCAGAATATTCATAACATTTCGTTTGAGAGAAGGTTTCAGAGAGAAAACTTCGTCGAGGGTTTTCAGGCTGCCTGGATTTTCTCACGGGGAAAGTAAAAATGGCAGTGTTTTGGTATTCCAATAAACTGGTCGGAGTTTTTGCTTTGTACTTTTTTTAACTGCAGTAAAATAAATTTAAATTATTTTAATTCATGTGCACTGTGCTGTGAATTGCAGGAGATTCTTGCTTACCTCGTCTTCTCAGCGCTCTCTGAAAAATAGTTCTAGATTTACAGGCAAATTTTCCCTGATAAATGTTGTGAAACTACAATTGAAAATCAAAACTCTTGCAAACACTACGGGGTGGTTTGAATCCACCGACGAGCAAGAATGGTACGTTGTAAAGCTGTAATACGTTTTGTAAAGCGCAAATTAGGAAATAAATTTTAAATCTATGTACATAAATTATAACTGTGTGAGGAGGCACACTTAACAAACGTTAAATACATATACTGTTCTCCCTCACCATATCGCTGCAAGTTTCCAGCCGCGCGGCTCAGTTCAGTAAATGTAATTCCAACTACAGCAATTAAAATAATAATTGTGACGATGACAATGTAGAGAGTGAGGGTGGTGCTCGGGCCGGCCCGACACGCTGGTTTAATTACTCAATTAGGGGCGATGCTCGTAGGGCTACCGGCGGCGGTCACGTGGTGTGGGCAGCCCCCCTCCCTGCCGCCCTTATCCAGTCCTCCCCTCCCTCTCCTCCCCACCTGCTCTTTAGGTAGCCGTTGTCAATTTGCGGTCAGATGCAGCGACCGCACAGCGTGCCCTGAGGGCCTTGCGCCAAGCGCGCCGAGCGGAGCCCCTGCTACCCCCCCCCCCCCCTCCCTCTCTCCGCCAGCCCCTTTCCCCTCTGCTGCGAGTACACGGAAGCAGGCCGGGAGCGCAAACCCGACAAACTGTCAACCCCTACCTACCTCCTCTCCGCTCCGCCGCTGCCACCCCTGTCTCCATTCTGTGCGGTAACCGCGTGCCCGCCCCACCCCGCCCCGCCCCGCCCCGCCCCGCCCCGCCCCGCCGGTCGAGAGTGAGGGCGCGGCTGGGCGCGCTGTGGTGAGGACAGGGCAAGGGCAGCAGGACTCGTGGAATTCCATGGAACTCTTTCCTGTACAGTTATGGATTATTCAACTTCTTCTCCTTTTTTTTTTCATTGCCCCCTCCCCCTCTAAATACTTTTTACCCGTGTTACTAAAACGTGAGTAGATGAATTTTATTTTATTTTGCGTTTCAAAGACCTTTCATTTGAGGTACGAAAGCTGCGAAATCAGTGAGTCTTCATTTTGTTTTTCCGGGGTTTGAGATGAGCTTTAAGCGGACCCGACCGACCGCGGCAACCCACGTCGAGGGCTGTGATTTTGTTGGTGGCCCTCGAAAGGTCCAAAGAGAAGAGGAATAACAGAGAGAGAGAGAGAGAGAGAGAGAGAGAGAGAGAGAGAGAAGGGAGGAATGGAGAGAGCGAGATGTCTGCTCCCGACTATATTATTCATTATCCTCCTCAGACAAGGGTCCGGCTTGGTAATACCCGCGTCTTACACGTGTCGTAGGGTATGAAGAAGTTAAGGGGGGAAGGAGAACCAGGGAGGGTTACGAGTCAAATTATACTGTCGCCGTTATTTATAGAACATTTGATGATTTCTCGCAGTTTGTCAGTTCGTCACAGCTGTTGAGTGAAGTAACGACCCGCATGGAAAAAGGTATACAAAAATGACACTTTTAGGTGGTACTTTAGTAAAAGTATACTTAAAGTATACATAAACTATAGCAGATTGGGACGGCAACACATTGATGCTACTTTCGTTATACTTTTTGTATACTTTTTGTATAGTTTTTGTACACTTTTT
>JAHWGI010000451.1:122500-137500 GCA_029379305.1 Frankliniella fusca
CGGGTCGGGGCTTCCTCATTCTCGGGTGTCCGTCCACGCCCGAGGGGGTATCAACGAGGACTGCTATGGTGTGGTTAGCGGAAGGTCGGAGGGGGAGGGGGAGGGAGGGTAGTTGTACCGGGGGTGAAGGGGGTGGGGGGTGGGGGTAAATATGGCGGCTGAGCGAGCTTCCACCGCAGGCTTGTTTGGATCGCCGTGAGCGAATCTAGGCACAAGCCCTTCCCCGCTCGTGTCGGATGCGGACATGACAGCGGCAGAGCTATCTTAACGCAGACTATTGTTCTGTGTGGCCACTGTAAAAAAAGAATTTGCAAGATAATATCAAACGACATGAATGTGTTTGAGGTTGCCACCATCCTTATTTTTTTTCGCGCCTCCACGAACTGCGCAAACTGGAGACGACTCTGTACAAATATCGGAAATTTTCATAATTTTTCTGTTTTGTTTTTTTTTCGTCCCAAAATTTTGTGAGTGTTTCAAGAACTTTCATCATTCCAGGCTTCGGATATCCTTGAATTCCTATAATTGTAGTTGCTTTTTCTTGAATATCACAAACTTTACCCGAATTTTCCTTGTTTCTTTTTTTAATAATAAAAAATCTTATGAAGCAGGTGTGCAAAAATGTCCGTCCCGTTTTTCCCTTGCAAAGATGACATAAACCAGTGAACGGACCAGTCGGACCAGCACCATCCCGCCGCCCGGTATTACTGAAGAACCGCATGTCTCTTTGTGATAACAAAAGCCGCACGACGTTGGAGGCGAGAGGCAGTATATGAGTAGGCCAGCCACTGTGTGTCCTGAGAGAGAGGAAGAGAGAGAGAAAGTGAGAGGTTAGAGTGACCCGAGTGGAGAGAGAGAGAGAGACAGAGGCAGAGAGAGTTAGACAGGGGCCTCGGGTCATTAGGAAACTTTTGGCCGTTTGTCGGGGTGGCGCGGTGTGGCGACCCCCAAGCCACACTCGTCGCCAAGCCCGGAGCCCGGAGCCAAGAGCTAGCCGCCTCGCCTAGCGTACGCTTTTTCATAGACTCTAAGCTGCTTTAGGAACCTCTGACTGGCTCTCCCGCGGGCCAGGCCGGAGCGCAGGAGTCACTACCCCCCTCTCTCCCCCTCCCCCTGCTGTCCGCCTCCCACACTTCTTTTCTCTGCGTCTTTCACTTCCTCCCCCGCGCCGTTCAGGTTCCCTTCGCAGCCTCTTTCTTTCTTTCTCTTAAGCCCTGTATACGAGTCTTCCTTTTCCTCCCTCCACTCACTTTCTTCTCTCACCTTCCCCCACTCTCTCCCGTGCTCGCGCGGTGATGCTGCCGCTGGCTTGCCCGGGTGATCAGTTCGCACAGGGGTGCTTGTCCAATAAAGGACCAGCCCCCCCCCCTCCTTTGCCAGCCCACTCTCCCCCCTCCTCCCCCCTTTACCAGCCCGCTCCCCCCCCCCTCGCTCCCTTCCTTCCTTAAGGCGCCGACGGGGATGACAAGCGACTTATAACGTAATGCAGTTGTCCCTTTTCTGCTGCGAAATCTCCTACGTCCAGCGGCGGTGCGGGAGGCAGGGGAGAACGAGAGGGGGTGGGGGGGGGGGGGGTCCTGGGGGGTGGGGCAGGCAGGAGGGGTCACAGGGAGATGAAAAAGTGTTTTCTCCGTTGTGACGTTTGGATGGACCTCCAATCCCCAGGGCTCCGCGTCGCTACGCGGACCCGCCACCCCTAGCCACGCCCCGCCTTTTCGCCCCCCCCCCCCCCTTTCAACCCGCCTCACCCGCGCTGTCGGGAAGAAAATATAGAGCGCCCTTTGCCAAGAAGTCACGGTCGGGATCAACTAGAAGAGACAACAGGACTGCGGCTCTGCGTGTGTATGGCTGTTCTAAACACTTTCAGAGGATGTTTCTTGAAAAAGAAAGATCTTTTCCCTTTTTGTTTTCTGTTCTCTCTCTCTCTCTCTCTCTCTCTCTCTCTCTCTCTCTTGGTGTTCCTATGTGTTGTATATTTTTGAAAACTGATCGTGCTGTAGTGTTTAATGTTCGGATCTCCTGCATTGTGCTTTGGTGAAACGGTTAGGCCCTCCTGATTCCTGATGTCGGAGCAAAGGGGAAAATAACTTTTTGGTGTACAGATTTTTGTATTTTTTCTGAATTTTTCTGACGTATTGTTGAATTTTTTGAACTTCCGTTGAATATTTTGCTAACTTTGCTTGAATTTTTCCTCATTTTTTGTGTTTTTTTTTTTCTTCTGAATGTTGCTATTTTAACAAAATATCTAAATTTCTCTGAATTTTTCCGAAATTTTCTGTACTTTTCCAATTTTTTCTTTTTTTTTTCTTTTTTTTTCTTTAAGAATTACGAGGCTTTCAACAAAACAAATCCCCCTTATGTCAGAGTTTTAAATCGTCCCCCAATGTTGTGTGTTTGCAGGGGCCATTTTCGACCAGGGTACCGATGAGATCCGGCTGGCGTTCGAGTTCGCCATGCTGAGCCACAACCACAACATGTCGGGCCGGCGCTACGAGCTGGAGGCCTTCGTGGACGTCATCAACACGGCGGACGCCTTCAAACTGTCGAAACTAAGTGAGTGAAGACGTCCGATAGCTTAAACCAGCTGCGGCTGAGGCAGGGCGGGATGAGAGCAACACGCTGGTGGCGCGCATTACGAAATGAGGCGGCAAAGTCCAATAATGCCTCCTTAGAGCCTTTTATAGAGAAAAATAAAAAAAAAATGGAGAAGTAAAACACAATTTCCCTTTTCCATTTTTCCCCTTTCTTCTTGTTTCCTCACCCAACCGATGAGGTGCACAGGCAATATAAAAGCGGCGGCCGTCATTACAACTGTTTCCGTCCGCGTAATGTCAATATTTCATTCTCGTGCTGCTTGCCGATGTTTTTTTTTTTTTTTTTTTTTTTTTAAAGGGTGACGCCCGCTCAGGATCTGTAGCGCCGCCGCTGCCACGGCGTCACCCGCCACCAGGCCCCTTCATTTCCTCTCCATTAGCTTTCCCGCCACTACCGCGCGCGTCGCTCTTACCTCCTCCCCCTTTTTTCCCCTTTTGTTTTTCGTTTGCAGCCTGTCATATTCCCCTTCCTCTTACCACGGTTTTTTTTTACAACCCTCATTTTGGAATCCATCAATTTTGTTTCGTCGCCTTGTAATTTCCGGCATTGCCATGTAGCGCTTTGAGGCGCGCCCGGAGGTGCGGCCGCGCGCGCTCGTAAAGCCACCTGTTTCGCCCCGTCTCCGCTTTCAATTGCGTTTGTCAGTCAGTCAGTCACTCCGTCTGCCTTTCTGTCAGACAGTCTGCGATGTTGTCGGCCGCTGTCAGTCGGGCTGCCGCTGGCTCCTGTGCAGACCCGTGCTCCCGAGGCTGATGAATAACTTTGAATTTTGGTGTACAAATTTTTGGATTTCTTCTGTATTTTTCTGAATTGAATTGAATTTTTATGAATTTTTGTTGAATATTTTGCAAGTTTTGCTTGAATTTTTCCATATTTTTGTGATTTTTTGCGAACGTTACAAGTTTTAAAAAATCTAAATTTTTCTGATTTTTTTGGTTGTATTTTTTTCTGATTTTGTCTGAATTACGTGGTGTACAATCATTTCAGAGTTGTTGCCCCCTCGTGTGCTCCGCACCGGCGTTCCGGCTGGCCAAGTAAAACAGTAATGAGAGCTACTGTTACCTAGCGGAAATTCTCAGCAAGCACTTAGATGGGACGAGGTCTCTAATTATATTGTTTTTCGAATAACGTACTCAGAACCGAAATGCGAAATGTGTGACTGTAGCACGCTTCTTCTATGTGTGGATATTTCGAGGAATTTTACTCAATCACCTACCCAGCAACACGTATGTGTATATGAAAATTCACCCACAATAAGTGAGCGGCTGTATTTGACACTCTTTGTGCTACCCGGCGTAGGAAGCTACTTTTCAAGGCTGATGAAAATGTACTTTCCGCAAACATTATTGAGTTATCAATTACAATCTCAGAATCAATTCTGACGTGGGTGGCGAGGGGCGCTCGTGCAGGGAAACTTTTTTGACGAACAACTGAATTGAGCAGCGGGGAGGACCAGACAGGCGGCCGGGCGGAGCAGCATACCGAAAAGAAGACGAGATGGGCGCGGCTCTTGTTGCGGGCTGCTTGCGGGATTTAGTGATTTATGACTTCCAGTCGGCAAAATTTCCTTCATTTTCGATATTGCAAAAGTTATAATCGAGACGCGAGCAGTGAGAGTAGGAGGAAAGAGAGAGAGAGAGAGAGAGAGAGAGAGAGAGAGAGAGAGAGAGAGAGAGAGAGAGAGAGAGAGAGAGAGAGAGAGAGAGAACTGGTGGAGGGGGTAACAGAGAGCGAGAGAGAGAGGGGGGAAAATAAGCAAGGAGTTGCAAAGAGGCTCAGCAGGCGATCCTTGATGTATGGGCGCCCTGAAGTAATTAGGTGTTGCAGTGTGTCCACGGAGATTAGCGTTCTGATTACTCCCCCTTACCTTGACGGGGGTAGGGGGTGGGGGTAAGGGCGGGAGGAGGGGGGGCTGCTACGCACGCCGTGGGAGGAAGAGGAAGGGTTCGTCATGCCGAAACAACTGCAGCACTCCCCTCTCAATAATTTTAATCCAAACTTGTGCTTCTGTCTCGGTAAAGTGTGCAGACCGTGAGGAACGGTTGAAAAACTTTTCTACTCTCGGGCGAGTCAAAAACGCCGTTTCCCATCCATTGTTTTTCTTGCCTTTTTTTTTGCAAAGAGACTAAGGATTTTGCTAGAATAAAGTGGGGTTAGGCCCGGGGTAAAGAAGCCGGGTGTGGCTTGACATGGCGGGGCGTGGCGGGGTGCGGCGGGGCGGGGCAGGGCGAGGCGGGGGCTCCATCTTAAAGTGAGCCTCACATAATCCTCATTGGACGCCGGAATATGCCGTTCCCGTTGAGTCGGGTGCCCCACCCCTCGCCGCCCCACCCCTCCCCGCCGCCCCGGGCACGACGTGCTCGCGCCGCCAGCACTCGCGGAGGGGGGGGGAGTGCACACCATCGCTTCAACCTGAAATTAGACTCTGGCTCACGTACTCTGTTTTTCAGTGTGTTTCCCCACTCCCCTCCAACCCCCTCACCCCTTTCCTCTCAATTTTTCAAATCAGGCTGTTACCCTAGGTGTTGCCGTATTGAAGTGAGAGTTCGGGAGCATCACTCTTACTGAGGAAAAATCCATAAAATCACTAAAATTATATGTGATAAAGGATATGAATCCTCAGTCAGAAAGTTCGAGGTTCCCCGAACCTCAATTCAATGAGGGCGAGATTTTCGAGACAATTTCTCTGATCGAGCGAGGAAACCAAACCTCGCTCTCAAAGAATGAGAGAAAATTTCACGCTTTACTGAGGGTGCGAATCCTCGCTCTGGTATTTACAGTGTATAGGAGGCTAACTGTAAATTTTGTCTTTCTCCTGCATTTTTTCCCCCCTTTGCCGGGTACTGGACCGCTTCCTTCCTCCCTTAAGCCTCTCGCGCGCGCCCTCCTGCCGCCGCTCCTTGTGGGACGGGGACGGGCGACGCAAGGTGAATGGGATTGGACTTATCTGCTTTCAACACCTGCTGCACCCCCTCCCTCCCTCCCTCCCTCCCTCCCTCCCCACTCCCGAACCCTTTTCAATTACCTTCCCCGTTCGTTGAGCCCCGCCGAGTGGCCGCCGCGCCTCCTCACACCTGTGTAGCGATTGTGACGCAGGCGGGCTGAGGGGAGAGGTAGCGTGGACCCTATAGCCGGCCCGGCACAGCTGATCCGCGTCAGAAGTCAAGGGTTTTGTAATTCCTTCACCTATTATGGCAGCACAAGTACCACTAATAATTGAAAAGTAATTGGTCAGGACTCATTTATTAAAAAAAAATCGTGAAAGAAGAAAATCCCTAATCATGAATTTGTTGTTAAAAAATGAAACAAATTCTTACCATTTTAAAAAATAATTTCAAAAAATTGAAGGTTTACGGCAAAAGTGGGGTTTTAAAATCACAAAATTACAAACCTTAAAATTACAAGTAGGCTAAAGCTTAACGCATCGAATTAAAGTTCAATCACGAGCAAAAATGGGGCGTCCATAATTTATAGCATATTTCGTAAATCGTAATTTACAAAGTATATCGCATAGATATTTTTTATAGAGTGGTGGATGAAAATAAAAACAAAACATAATTGAGTAAATGTCCCTTTAATGATTATCCATAAATATATATATGTTTTACTGTATTCCCCAGACATTTTGACTGGCTGTTCTTGCCTCTTCATCGTGGTGTTGTTCCTGAATTTAGTAGATTTCTTCCCTCCCGTATCGTTTGCAGCACCAGCAGCAGCGCGGTCGCAGATATTTCATATTGGCGCGCGGACGTCAAGGCGCCGCGTCGCGCCGGCTCAGACTGGACCAGCTCCGCGAAGATCGCGCTCTCGCGCCTCCGTCCTTGTCGCACGCATGAGGTCCTGCCATCCCCAACATCACCAGCCCGCGTAGGTGCGACAAGGATGGAGGCGCCGGTGCGATCTTCGGAATCAGACGGCAGTAGCAGGAGGGACGGGTCGCCTCTTCTCCCTGCTCCATCCTCCGCGCCATCCATTCCTAAAGCAGCCCCGCCCTGCCCCGGCCTCGGCCCCGGCCCCGGCCCCGGCCCCGGCCCCGGCCCCGGCCCCGGCCCGGGCCTCGGCGTGGTAACCCCACCGGGATCGAGGTGATAGGAAAATGGATAATCCCTTGGCGGAACGAGCGAACGCGAATCCGTGACGGGAGTGGCGTGGCGTGGCGTGGGGGGGATCACTCTTCTGGGAGGGGCGGACGGCGCCGTCCGATCCCAGACTGAACGATGCGACGGGGTTGGGTGGGGGTGGGGGTGGTTCTCGTCCTCCTGCAGGCTGATTCCGAGGATCGCCCTCTCGTACACCCCCGTCCTTGTCGCACTCATAGGGCACCGCCATCCCCCAACATGGGACACCGCCATAGGTGCGACAAGGACGGAGATCCGAGAGCGATCTTCGGAATCAGCCTCCTGGTGGTGAGGAGGACTTAAACGGAAAGGGTCGCAGCGTGGTCGAGCGCAGTGGTCGTCCCGAGGAGGTACCGCGGGGAGGGGTCATTTTGTCCAGAGGAGCCTGCTCGGACCGAGGAGAAAGGGGTTTACGGGGGGAAGGCCGTAGGAAGGATTCGGGGGGGGGGGGGGGGTGAATGGTGGTGGGTCGCCCGCAGAATAGTTGGTGCCGCTGACGTACTCATTAGGACAGCCGCGCTACTGACCACAAAGGAGACTGCCAAGTCTGGCGACTGCGTTTAACGGTCATATAGCCAGTAGTATCATTAGTGGAGAAATAGTTTTGGGAACACATTATTTTTCGCCGCACGAAGAAAACTCTTGTTAGTCTGTTTTCATCCATTTAAATTTAGTGCCTCATAAACTGCAGATTTTTTTCCACCGTGCATTTTGAGAACTATAATTCACGTTACCTTCCTCTTTTCTTTGACGTTCTACTGTACAGAATCTGTCCGCAGTGTTTTATGAGACGCGCGATAGCGCCAGATTTAGGATGTAAGAAAATTCGAAAGGGAAATATTTGAAAACGAAATGAGCGCAAGAACAGCAGAGGGATATAGTAGAGCGTCTCTAGACGGAGAGCAGCCGGCCGGGGAGATCGACTCTGGAATTCTCTCACGATAGTCGCCCCGCTCCTGCTGCTGCCGCTCGCGCTGGAGGAATCCAGCAGGGGAGCCAGCCCCTCCTTGCTCATCGGAAGACTCCAGGGGCGGGGCGGGGCGGGGCGGGGCGGGGCGGGGCGGGGCGGGGTGGGTCGCGGAAAGGGCGAAACAAATGAAACAAACAGCTGGCTGAAAATTAGGGGAGCGCGCGCGCCAGGGATCACGGAGGATAAAGTAGAGGGGAGAGGAGAGCGAGAGAGAGGGGAGAGAGAGAGAGACAGTGAGCGAGAGAGAGAGAGAGGCGAGCGGGGCGGGCGGGCAGGCAGGCTGCAGCAGAAACAGCAGTGGCAGCAGGCTTTGCATTTTGCTCACATGAATAATTTATGGGCCGGAAAGATACCGCCCGCTTAACGTGCGACTACGACGCCCGCCCACGTGTCCCCGGCGCTGTGTTTTGATTTGCGGGGACGCGACGCGCGCGATCAGCCGCGCCCCGCCACTCTCCGTTTCCGTATATCCGGTTCCGGTTGCCGCCGCCCTGCGCGCGCGTCTCCTGCTGCTGCTGCTGCCCGTGGGGTCTGCAACACAAACCCTCCGGTGAAGTGCAGTTCATTCTTTTCTTTCCCTATACACGCAAAATGGCGTCCGAGCATTATAAATAGCAGGCGTACTAACTGCTAAGCTATATAGGCGCAGCTAATTTTTCAGGTACAGTTCTAAATTTTAAGCTAGGATACTAAGTTTCTAGCTATTCTGCTATTTATGTTCCCGCTGTTTTAAGTGTTTAGCCGTAGTGCAAGTTTCTTCAATCTAATTTTAGCTAAGAATTTTTTTTTTATTTTTTTTTCATGTCTTTTATATACAAAACCTAAGAAAATTTACACCTCTGTTAGTTTAGTTGGTTGTGCTGAGATGGTTTGGAGAGAGAGAGAGAGAGAGAGAGAGAGAGAGAGAGAGAGAGAGAGAGAGAGAGAGAGAGAGAGAGAGAGGAGAGAGGGAGAGAGGAGGGAGAGAGGAGTGAGTGAGACAGAGTGTGTGTGGGTGTGTGTGTAGTGAGCGGGCGAGATTTGCCAGGGGTTTCGGGCCCGAAATGACTGGAGGCCTTGAAGCTTACCACGTATATAAATCCCTGCTGGGAGCGTCGAGGTTGGGGATCACAGATGATTGCGTTGCGATAACACGGTACACACACGCGCAAACACACCCATACACACACACACAAATTCACGCGCTTACTCGCACAGATGCGTGCGAGCAGCCTCGCTCATACAAACACTTGTCTCTTTCTGATTATGGCAGAACAATACCGCGATAAAGGTGGCTCTGCGGTCTATTTTGTATTTTGCCGCGTGTTCCGCTGAGCTGGATAATGCTTCCGTTCGATCACCACTCCCGCGCAATACGATGATAATTCGGCTTCCGGAGGGCTTCGTCGCGCCACCCGCGGGATATGCCGTTCACTATTTCCCTTTTCTTTGACGTCTCCTGTCTCCTTCCGTCTCCTTCGTGGTGATTCTGAGTCCTGGGACTCCCTGGAGGAATCGGAACCCGCGGGATATGCCCTTCAAGTTTCGCTCATCCCTTGGCGTTTCCTGGGTTTCCTAAGGCATATACCTGGTTGCCCGCAGGGGATATCCTGAGATACCCAGGGTATGCCCTCTGCCCTGGGGGACACCTGCAGCAGGGCAACTTGTAGGTTCCAATTCCGTCGCTATCTCTTCTGAAAGGTGACGAGAAGGAGGGATGAGGTCATTTCGAAAAATCTTTGTACGACTCCAAAGAAATCATTTCAAAAAATTTAAACATCAAAGTAAAAAATCGAAATTAAATCAAGGTAAAAGATGAAGGAAAATCCCAAAACTGGAGAAAAAATGGATCAAAACGCCCAAGTAAAATTGAAGAAATATCAGAAATGGGGTTAAAAGAACAAAATCTATCGAAATGTAACGGAAATTTTTCCTGAAAAAAAAAAATCAAAAACATGAAAAGTCAAAAAAAAATCATTGTAAGCATTTTGTATGTGTTTGCACACGCATTCGTGGTTTACTCAGAAACCATCCATTGATTTTTTTTCTCTGTCTCTGCACTTGCACGCTTACCTTGAGTTTTAAACGTGAGTTTTGTTTGGCCATTAAGGGCTTTGATACCCAGCAGCGTCAATGCACATAGGGAGAGGCGTGTGGAACAGAGAGGAAGATAGTTTGAGCGAGAGAGAGAGAGAGGAGATAATGCCGCATCGTGCGGGGGGCAGCTTAGCCGTATCGGCTCATTAAAACTCACGGGGGAGTCAATGGAGCGGATTGTCCTTGCAATGCAACAGCACCACACTGCATTTTGCATTGTATCGGAAAAGCCCGGGGAGAGGGGGGGGAGGGGGGGGGGGGGTAGCGGACGCACTACTATACTCCCACGCGGGGTGGGGGTGGGGGAGAACACATGTTTACGCTACTGGACCGGGGAAGGGGGTGGGTGGGGGTGGGGGTGAGGGTTGCGAGGAACTTCGTTTGCACTAGCTCGCCAGCGCCGCCGCCGCTGCCCCTGCTCTCGCTGTGAATTCGGAAGGGAGGCCCGAGGATTAGCGTAAAAAGAGAAAACTACAAATTAATTGCGCGCAGCATAGCTAGTCTCGGGCTGCACTTTCTGTGCGAGGCGGCCCCGCCCCACCTCTGTCCACAGCGTTAGTACGTTTCATAATCTCATCCCCTTTACCGCTCTGCTGCCAGTTTTCTTCATTAATCTCATTTTCAAATAAGACGCGTGCAAAAAGATATAATAATAATAAAGAAACGAGGTGATCGGAGTGCTGCTCGGTGTGAAAGATAACCGAAGATCGCTGTGTACCTTTGCCGAAGGATCGCGGCACCGAGCCTTTGAGTGACTCACTTTCCAGCTTGAAAACAAACACTTGGAGGCTGTTTACTTTTTCATTTTTTATTCCTCCGCGTTTTTTTTCTCTCTCTCTTTTCCTCTCTTTCGCCCGTGTTTGGTCGCTACGCTACGCGCGGCCCCGCCCTCTTGCCCCTGCTCGCTGATCAGGTGGCAGTGTGCGGGGAGGGGGAGGGGGAGAGATCGGGGAGGGAGGGGGGGAGACGTTCGGTAAGATGTGCCTGGGACGGAGCATTCCTTCCGTCGCCCTCGTCGCGCCTGACCGTCCCGTCGGCCGACACTCCACCAAAACGGTTAGGGTGACGTCTGAGTTCTCTGTCTCGCTCTCTTTCTTACCCTCTATCTTTCTCATTCTCTTCCTCTTCTCGTCGTTTCTCTATCGTTCTCTCTCTTTTTATCATTCTTTCTTATTCTTTTCTCTTTCTCCTTTTTCGTTCTCCTTCTCGTTTATTCTCTGTTTCATTTTCTCTTTCCGTTTGCGCCCTTCCACTCCCGCCCCTTATTTTTTTAAAGAGCGGTGTAAGTTTCCGCCAGTCAAAGTACCGGATTTGTCGTTGCGCTCACGGGACGCACCGGCGCGCCGCCGCGGCACCCACCAATTATTAATGTCGCCTTCATTAGCATAAATTAGCAGGCGTTCCACTGCGCGCGCGCCTTGTACCCCATCCTTTTCTCTCTCTCTCTCTCTCTCTCTCTCTCTCTCTCTCTCTCTCTCTCTCTCTCTCTGGCTCTTTCACTCTCTTTCTCCGTTGCGGTGCGGGTGGGGGAGAGAGAGAGAGGACGTTTCTCCGAGCCAGTGGTCTGAACCCTGATTTGCGCACGATCCACTGCGGCTCTTGGTTTGGCCCCTTGCTGAGCTTTGTGTGGCGGCGGAGGTCGGGCGGCACTCGTGATACACCCTGCAATCGCCACGCGATTGACTCATACTCTCGCCTTAAGCCAACGCGCGTCTTAACAAAGACCCAAGTGTGTAAGTGCCGTACCCCTGGAGTGCGATTGCAGAGCTCACGGTGAGCTCACCGGAAGCGCCTTATAGACCGCCTTCTAAATCGCTGAAAACAGGGTGAGGGGGGTGGTGGAAACGTTCTGAGAACGTTCTGCGAGTGAGCTCACCGTGAGCTCTCCAATCGCCCTCCTGAAGACACAGCAGTGAAAAATATTCTTAACTGTTACGCGCGATTTTCCCTGATCGGAGAGTTACAACTTCCTGTTGTGTTGTTACAATAATTTTTTTTTCTCCAAGTTTCGACTTAGAGTTCCCTTTGACGAGTAAGAATTTGATGTCGTAAATTTACGAAGGCGCTCGTAAATTTACAACTCTGTTTCATCCGTAATAACAAATAATGAAACGAAGTAGGAAATTTACGATTTTGTTCCCACAGCGAGACGTGTTAAATTTTGTCCGATCCCAAATGCCCCGTTTGTGGTCTGCAAAAATTCATGAAACAAAATTTTTTTTTTTTCCGGTGTTCTCCATTAATTCAAGTGGACCGTTTTCTTGGTGCGTGGCACTTGGAGATTCTTCCTGACCCTAGGCTGCGTACGGATGCAGTGCTGATTGTATACAAGGATGCGGGGCCTGCAATGGTCGTGCGTTGCGTCAGCCTCCTCACATGTGAACTGCACAAGTATAGCGAGTAATGAGACGTCGCAGCCAAGGGTCGGGTCGGCTCGGGTCGGCTCTGGGCGCAGAAGAAGGGACCCGACGACCTTAGCGGAGGCGCAACCCAACAGGTGCCTCGCCTGAGACGGGGCGGCGCGGGGCGGCGCGGGGCGGCGTCCTAAGCTGTTTACCTCCCTGCTTGTGTCCGTGCAAGAGCACGCCTATCCGTCTGCTCCGTTTTCTCTTTCTGCGTAAATTGGCATTGCTCTATACTCTTGTGAGTACTTAGGGGAAAATATAGAGATGTCGAAATTTATCGCAAACTATTAGTACAAAATAGGTAGGTTTTTTCGTGGTTTTTTTTTTTTCGCCTGTTTCTGTTTATCATGTCTCTCCGTACTTTTCGGGGAGTCCACGAAGTCACCGTCTCCCTGCCAGCATTTGGCTTTTCTTTGCACGTGTGTATGTTATTTTCTGCCGTTGAAGCGCTTTTTTTATTTATTTCTATACTGCTTGTTTTGCCGTAGGATCGCGCAGGCGAGAAATAAAGATATAAAAAAGAATAGTCGGCAACTAGCTCGTTCCTCTAGCAGCAGCTAGGCGACTTTACCAGAAAGTTAAGTCGGCCAGTCAGACCACTGGACTGAAGGGAGTGAGGGAGGGTGAGAGAGAGAGAGAGAGAGAGAGAGAGAGAGAGAGAGAGAGAGAGAGAGAGAGAGAGAGAGAGAGAGAGAGAGAGAGAGAGAGAGAGAGAGACCGTGCCCGGGACCCTTCTACTCTGGCATCCGGGTGGAAAGCCCCTGCAGTCGGCTGGGTAGGCACCCCGCCAAGCTGCACTGTTCGCGTGTTGCCTACACTCCCTCCCGCCCTCACCTTTTCCTCCTCGCTCTCCTTTTCTCGTCTGGCGTCCCTCCGAGTTTTTTTTTTTTAATTTTTATCTCGCAGGCCACTGGATGCAGCCCAATACCAAGGGGTAACCAACTCGGGATTTTCGTGTACTGTGAATATATTCACCAAGTGAATACTTTGAATACAACTGAATATATGAATATTTAATATTCAATTGAATATGGGTGAATATTTTTGAATATGCGTGAATATTTTTGAATATGGGTGAATATTTTTGAATATGGGTGAATATTTTTGAATATTGGCGAATTTGGGTGAATATTTTTGAATATGAGTTAATATTTTTGAATATGGGTGAATACTCGTGAATACTCGTGAATATTTGTAAATATTCGTGTTTTTTTTTAATTCATTTGGGTAAACAAATGGAAAGGGGGTGACCTCAGAAAAACACGCACATCTGATCCAAATTATTCTCTCCATTACATGATTAAATAGGATTTTTAGTAAATTTTTGTGAATGATTTCTATTTATTCCAAATTATTGGAAATTAACTTGCAATAATGCAAAATAATCACAAGTATTTTAATTAATTTTTTAAAACATTCAGAAGCAAATTTTGCTCTGCAATTGAAAGGGTGGCGTGAAAACATGGAAAATTTTTGCGGCAGTAAACCTCCCGAAGGAGGTTGCGGTTCCCGCCAGGCACAGGGCTTTTACCCCCTGTGGCAGCCAACTGCTTCGGTGTTCCATGGGAACCGGCGCTTTGCTGACTGCGATCCTATCGCGCAATTCGACAGATTTGATCCCCGTACCACCATTGGCCTACCCCTAGAGGTACGAGCGGTGTCAAGGGCGTTAGACTTCCTGATCCCAGTTTCAGAGGCCTTACCTCAGAGGGGTACGCGGGATTCGAACCCACAACCCCGAGTGCCGACACGTAGCCAGAACAGGAAGCGACCCAACGCCCAGAGCCACCGAGCCAACGGCGGTGAGACGTGTTTAACTTCTATTTGACCTGCCATCCAGCTGCGGCCAAAGGGAATGTCAAGCGCGAAAAACACTTTCCCGAGTGGGAGTCGAACTTCGGACCACTTGGTTGGGTGTTGCGCGCTCTACCAACTGAGCCACGACGCCACGATGACTGTACAGTGCGACGGGTTCGAGCCGTATTTGCCGCGTATCCTGCAGCCTCCAGCCAGGAGGACAGGGCAAATACCAAGTATTAATAAGTTCGTGAACCGTGAATAGTCGAGTTAGTTACCCCTTGCCCAATACCAATGCACCTGATTACCTCGCTTCATTATTTTTTTTATCACCATCATCATATTCTTATAATTGGTGATTCTTAATTTTTCTTTCGAATCCGGTTTTGAATTTAGGTCGATCGAAGCGACTTTTTGACAACGCGCAGAATTGTGGTTGGAACGAGAACAATATAAATTAAGAACAGAAAAGTGACGCTTTTTTTTCTGAATATTAGATCACTTTGCGGAGAGAGTCAGATAAATATTGCTATATCGCATATAGCCCTCATTCTCTCTCTCACACACACGTACACACATACGTACACACACGTACACACACACGTTCACACACACACACACAGCAGCAGCAGCAGCGCATGCGCGGGCGTAGAGCGATACGGACTGCAGTGCAAACCACCCGACAATCCTTGTGAGGGTGTTGTTACAACTACTTAACTTCAATTACGCACCTCTGGCGCCCAGCCCGGCCCAGGCCAGCTCCGGCCCCCTCATCCTGTGCGCCTCCAAGATAAATTTCATTGCTCTCGGGGTGTGAAACTCATGAGCCGTGCTCGCGCGGGCGGTTTGGAGTTGAAAACAGGTTCCCGACCTCGCGCGCCCCGCCCCGCCCCGCCCCGCCACCATTCCTCGAGTGTCACCGTGTGGGCTCTGCACTCTTACTCAAACATTCTTTTAAGGAAAATTCTTGTATTTTACAGAATTCCGTGCAACCGTAATACAAAGCCAAATTTTCTTTGTCATCTAAAATAGAAAAAAG
>JAHWGI010000451.1:140000-147500 GCA_029379305.1 Frankliniella fusca
GTGGGTAATGCCTTTTTTTTTCTTCTTCGTTTTTCGGCCTTTTCCTGCAAGAATGCCAAATTATGGCATTCAAAAGTGCATGAAGGGGGCTACCTAAAAAAGACACCCTTTCTCTCTCTATCTCCGACACGCACTGTGGACACTGCGTTTGCAACGAGGGCAGTAGCACACACCGCCGCCGTATTGGTTTGGGGAAAACATGATATTTCTCCTGATCCAGTTTGGCTGTTGGTCGAGCTAATTCCGCAGGTTGGTCGAGGCTGGGCGGGGCGGGGCGGGGTGGGAGGGGGGCAGGGTGGGGCCGCCGTAATGCGGGACGGTGTCGCAGCAGCTGGCCGTAAGAAACAGCTGCCTGCAGCTGCGCTACCCGCGCCGCGGCCACCGCCGCCGCCGCTGCAGTAGTAGCAGCAGCAGCAGCTGTCAAAGGGAAAGTTTAGTTCCCGAGAGTTGGTCGCCCCGCCCAGCCCCGCTCGCCCCTGCCCGGCCCTGCCCCTGCTGTTTTGGTGCATAGTGGCCCGCGGGTAGCTAGTTCCGAGCGCTTGGCAACAGCCCTGTATTGGTAGCCTCGATGGTGTAACCGTAAACCGGTTGGTATTTTTTCCTTTTTTTTTTTGGAGGGGGAGGACGATTATATTTTTTTTTTACGTAGCGAAACTAATCCGGTCGTGTAAATCACGCACTGTGAAAAATATTTCCATAGATGTACAATATATTTTGTAATTCACCATGTACAACATATCTCGTACATGTACGACTTTACCCGTTACGACTTTGTTGTCTCACCAATCGATTCTGAGTTGATACGCATAGTTATAAAAGTTTACAATATGAATCGTAATTGTACAAGACCTCTCATGGAAAATTTTCCCGTACCGGTACAAGGATTTCTCACAGTGCGTAGGACGTGAGAGTTTTGGTCGGTGTGGTTCGAGGGGTAAATAACTCCGAATTTTGATGTACACCACTAATTCAAAATTCACACTAATTCAAACTAATTCACGCGAATTCAAAACGAATTCAAAACAAATTCAAGCGAATTTAAGGAATGACCTCAGAAAAAACTCGCATATCTGATCCAAATTATTCTCTCAATTACATGATCAAATAGGATTTTTAGTAAATTATTGTGAATGATTTCTATTTATTCCAAATTATTGGAAATTAACTTGCAACTGCGCAAAATAATCACAATTATTTCAATTATTTTTTAAAACTTTTCAGAAACAAATTTTGCTCTGCAATTGAAAGAGTGTCGTGAAAACATGGAAAATTTTTGCGGCAGTAAACCTCCCGAAGGAGGTTGCGGTTCCCGCCAGGCACAGGGCTTTTACCCCCTGTGGCAGCCAACTGCTTCGGTGTTCCATGGGAACCGGCGCTTTGCTGACTGCGATCCTATCGCGCAATTCGACAGATTTGATCCCCGTACCACCATTGGCCTACCCCTAGAGGTACGAGCGGTGTCAAGAGCGTTAGACTTCCTGATCCCAGTTTCAGAGGCCTTACCTCAGAGGGGTACGCGGGATTCGAACCCACAACCCCGAGTGCCGACACGTAGCCAGAACAGGAAGCGACAACTCGAACCCGTCGCACTGTACAGTCATCGTGGCGTCGTGGCTCAGTTGGTAGAGCGCGCAATACCGAACCGAGTGGTCCCAAGTTCGACTCCCACTCGGGAAAGTGTTTTTCGCGCTTGACAATCCCTTTGGCCGCAGCTGGATGGCAGGTCAAATAGAAGTTAAACACGTCTCACCGCCGTTGGCTCGGTGGCTCTGGGCGTTGGGTCGCTTCCTGTTCTGGCTACGTGTCGGCACTCGGGGTTGTGGGTTCGAATCCCGCGTACCCCTCTGAGGTAAGGCCTCTGAAACTGGGATCAGGAAGTCTAACGCTCTTGACACCGCTCGTACCTCTAGGGGTAGGCCAATGGTGGTACGGGGATCAAATCTGTCGAATTGCGCGATAGGATCGCAGTCAGCAAAGCGCCGGTTCCCATGGAACACCGAAGCAGTTGGCTGCCACTGGGGGTAAAAGCCCTGTGCCTGGCGGGAACCGCAACCTCCTTCGGGAGGTTTACTGCCGCAAAAATTTTCCATGTTTTCACGCCACCCTTTCAATTGCAGAGCAAAATTTGTTTCTGAAAAGTTTTAAAAAATAATTGAAATAATTGTGATTATTTTGCGCAGTTGCAAGTTAATTTCCAATAATTTGGAATAAATAGAAATTATTCACAATAATTTACTAAAAATCCTATTTGATCATGTAATTGAGAGAATAATTTGGATCAGATGTGCGTGTATTTTCTGGGGCATCCCCGAATTTAAAACGAATTCAAGTAAATTCACGAAAAGATCACAATAATTTCAAAAAAAAAACTTTGCAATAAATTCAAAAAATGCAAAGCTAATTGAAAACGAATTCAATTCAATTTAGACAAATTCAATTCATATTCACGCAATTCGTACACCGAATTCAGAGTTGTTCACCCCTCGGTGTGGTTAATCTTTTTGTACTGACATTCCTTTTTTCTTTAAATTACAGGTGAGTACTCGCGCGAGGCGGGAACTAGAGAGACAGCGGACTGGGCTGAATGAGGTTGGTGCAATTATTGTGCATTACACGGTCGGGGTCCTCAGTAACCCATGCCCTCACGCGTCGAATATTGATTCGAAAATTTGCTCTCGTCTTTCACCTCTTCTGCAAATATCTAGAAATAAATCGAGTTCATGTGCGGGATAGTGTTGTACACTTTTAGTTGTGTTGTGAGTGACGCATATTATGCCGGTGTGTGAAATAGCACTCTCTTAGGTCGATTATTTTTTATAATCAATTCTCGGAGTAAAATTTACTCCACGTTATTCTTGTTCTTGTGCCCACAGTGGCCTTGTGCTTGTAAAAAAACCACACACTTGCAAGCGTGCGACATGCACCACACACTTGATTCTCCGGTGTATGCTGCTCTGTGCTGCACGTGTGCTGGCGATGGCCCCTGCCTGCCCCGCCCCGCCCTGCCCCGCCACGTGTTTGAACGACCAACTTAAGCGCAAACTTGACGTGCTGCCGGAGCAGCGGCCAGGCTCACGGTGGTGGTCCCGCCCGGGCCGGCGGGGCTGTGGCGTGGCTGGCGGGGCTGCTGCTGCTCCTGAGGCTTCCTTCCCTTCTCCACGCTCAAACCCAGTGTGTAGTTTCTCTTCCAAGATGCCAACACGCTATGCTTCCACCCCCCCCCCCCCACCCCCTCTCTCTCCGAAGAATCGCACTCTCTAAATCTTTTACAAAGAATTTTTTCGTATAATACAAAGAATTCTGTGCCCCCTCAATATGTACAGAAAATTTCTGAGCTATTATAAAAGTTTTCTTTGTATTCGACCCCCCCCCCCCCAAATGTCTTTGTATTACAAAGAAAATTTGGTTTCGTATTACGGTTACGGTTGCACAGAATACTTTGCGGAACAAGAATTTTCTTTGCAAGAATTTAAGGTGCAGGTTCCTGTGAGCCGATGAGTTTGCTGCACCGACTTGCGTGCGTCTTTTTCCCTTGTTTGCTTGGTCCTTGCGGTTCGCGGGTAGCCGCATGCTGCTGGTTGTTTGGTGCATTAAGGGCGTGGTGGGACGGGGTAGGGTGGGGTGGGGTGGGGCGGGGTGGGGTGGGGCGGGGTGGGGTGGGGCGGGGTGGGAAGCGGCACGGCGCAGGGAGTGCGGAGGTGCGGTGCTGCATTTAGGGTCGGGTGCTTGACCACTGTGTTGTACAGTCGTAGGGTCCCTACTCGCGGGACAGCTAAGTGTAATGTGGGAGAGAGTGGGAGAGAGAGAGAGAGAGAGAGAGAGAGAGAGAGAGAGAGAGAGAGAGAGAGAGAGAGAGAGAGAGAGACGGGGGGGGAGGGAGGGAAAAAGGGGGAAAGAGAACGAGCACCCTGGTCTGCAACACCCTCTCAGCCACAGTGAAAAATTGTCGTAGGTTTACGGGAAAATTTTCCACACGAAGTGGAGTTGTAAAATTACGATCACTTATCGTAAAATTACAAGCAGTACCTATCGACTTGAAATTCAATTACAAGCAAGAATGGGCTGTCGTGAATTTACAAAAATTTTCGTAAATCGTAATTTACAAAATAAATCGTAAATGTACGAACTTATTTTTCACAGTGCCGTTTTCTTTTCTGTTTTAAAAAAAATATATTTTAAAAAAGAAAAAAAGATTTTCCCCCCCTTTAGTATAAAACATTTACGTCAGAACCTGTTTCTTTCTTCCAAACTGCGCAATAGAATACGTTTACGTGGCCAGGTATGAGCTTCGCCAGACGTTATCAAGTCACTTTTTTAGCAGATGATACCTTTAGTTTCTTTACTTTCAGAACAGTACAAGACACTAAGGTGTCAGCTAGCTTGTACTCTCGAGTCAACTATACAATAGTATAGGGTGGCGCTGCTAGGGGGGGCCCAAATGGCCGCCTGACGCGCAGTCTGCGCGGAACAATGACACCTTCTCCCGGCGCGCAGCTCCTCCCTGCCAGCGACCGCTTAGGTCCGCCACGCCGCCGGCGGACCCCTCCCACCCCTTTCCCTCCCAACCCCGCAGGCACGCGGCGCGGCGCTGCTGGCGTCGTTCGTCGTTTACATCGTGTGCGTTCACACACAAATTGTCGCACCCCATAGCAATTTCTCTTGCGGTGCGGGTATCATCTGCTATCAATACCAATCTTGATTGATATTTTTTTTTCTTCTTTTTCTGGAATTATATGAACGTTTCTGGACACACGCGCGGATCCGTGTGATGGGTTGAGGTGGGTTGCACCCTTGAGGACTGTCTCGCTCCTCTCTCTCTCTTTCTCTCCCTCCTCCTCTCCCTCTGCCGCTCAGTGATCGAGTGCGTGGCGAACGAGACGACAGTAATAAAAACGCAGCACGCGGTGCCGAGGCAGATGACTTGGAAGATGCGATATGGGATACGTCCCAGAGGCACCGGAGCGAGTTTGAGCATCCGAGCTCACGTAAGCCGCGCTCACCTGAGCCTGGGGGAGCGAAGGAGAGGGGGGAGAGAGAGGTTGAAAGAGAGAGATGGAAGCGTGCTCCAGAGAGGGCGAGGGGGAAATCCATATCAAGTGGTTTGATGTCCTCAAAGGGGGCCGAGACGGCGGCGGCACGGGGGCGGCAACCGGGAGGAGGAGGAGGAGGAGGAGGAGGAGGAGCAGGGGACACGCTTGCGTGAACAAAAGGGGGGAGAGGGGAGGAGGGAAGTTTGCCCCCAAGCCTCTGGTTTTTATTCCTTCCTACGCTTCCTCGCCCTTAGCCCTGTTCTCTCATCTCTGCCCCTCTGGCTCCCCGGTAGAGGCCCCGGATGGGTGGGTTCGGTGGGTCAGCGCTTGATTCCGTCTCTCGTGGGCTCTGAAAAAATGCATGCGTATACTTGCGAGCCCATCTGGCCCGTCTGGGCTGGTTTGAGCCGAGCGGACACAGACGTCTACCCGTTGGGTTGGACTTGGGTCGGTTGGGCCGTGACTCAAGTTGTACGGGTCGGGCTGGTCATCCCGTGGGCCGGTAGGGTCTGGCTGGCACCCCCCCTCCCCCCGGCCCCTCTCTCACACACACCAATCCAGCGTCCAGCTCTGTCCGTCCCGTCCGAGTGCCAGATCGGCTCGTCTTAGTGGCGCGACCCAGGCCAGCCCAGGCCGAGCCAGTCGGACCCAGGCCAGCCCATTCTTACCCACTGCGAGGCTCTGGGTCGTGTGGGTTGCTGCAGGCACTGCTCTTGGGTTGGGTGGGTTGGGTACGCGCGTAACACACGCTTGGGTCAGAATAAGTCGCGGAACCCACCCATCCGGGGCCTCTACTCCCCGGCCCCCGCCCCGGCCCGCGCCGAGGGTCATCCTTTCTAATCTCGGCATAAGGCTACCTATCTATGGTTTGCTGCGTTATTAGGTTTGGGGCCGGATGGCTCTGCTGCTCTGCTCAGCGCGCCCGGCGGCGCCCGTCCTCGACCGGGTAGGCTGCGGTTATAGCCAGCTTTGCAGCGCGGCGCCATACTGCTGTGAAAAATAGTTGTGGATTTTATGCGCGGGAAAATTTTCAATGAAGAGGAGTTGTAATATTTATTGCAATTGGCATGAGGTGAAATGACATGTCGTACGAGTTGACTTGAAATTCAATCACGAGCTAGAGAGAGCCATTGTAAATTCGCATTAACACATATTTCGTAAATAGTAGCATTCATAGGGGATAAAATGTAGTAAAGGTGTTTTCGTTGAGGAAAAAGAAGAAGAAGGAAAAGAAGAAGAAGAAGCGTAGAGCTATTCATACTCTTCGTGTAAACTTACCTTGAAGTTTTCTTTTCCATGTGTTCGCTCTTATCTTGGAAGAAAAATAGATTCATCTGTTCGCTTTCTTTAACCAGGAAATTATTTTTTGCTCGCGCGCACCTGTATATGTGTTGCTCCGCTACTGTGTCAATTTACATGCCTGTTTGCTGTTATCACTGCGTGCTACTTTTCGGTCGCACACACCGGCGGGTCGCGCGACTTTACGCCCTCTCTCGTGTGTGTGAGTGTAAGTGTCCGTAAAGGCAGAGGGCGGGTGGTGGTGGTATGGGAGTGGGGAGAAACACTTATCCGCAGATGGCGCGCTGGATAGAATCCATACACTTATACTGTGCTCGCTGCGCGCCCGCCGCCGGCTGGAGCTGGAGCAGTCCCCACTGCCCCCCCCCCTCTCTCTCTCTCTCTCTCTCTCTCTCTCTCTCTCTCTCTCTCTCTCTCTCTCTCTCTCTCTCTCTCTTTTGCACGCGTTGTCGTCGTGTTTGGAGACGGAGCGGCGCTCGCACAGGGGCCAACGGAGAGAAATAGTGAGGAGAAAGTACTGTATAGCACTGTGCTCTGGAAACCCTCGTTTCAGTGAATTCAGCACCTTGATAGCCTGTGTAAAATATGTATTGGTTAGATTTACCACATAGTAAACTACAGCGTACGGCTGTTAATTTACGACAACCCGTTTCTTCCGTAAGTTACTTTCGATAATAGGTTGTGATTGTAATTTGACGATTCATTGTGATTGTGAGTTTATAATTCCTCCGCGAGGGAAATTTTCCCGTAAAACTACAACTATTCTTGACAGTGAGGCGTACTACCAGTATTACTCTTGATCTAGGAAAAGTGTAATTTCTGAAAAAAAAAGAGAGAAAAAACAATAAATGAGTGCGCGACATTCACACGATTAGGCTAACTGTGTGTGCAACCGGACCGCTTATACACACTTTTTCACCAACCTCTCCTTATTTTAACCAATCCCAAGGCCTATCCCTGCTTTTTAATCTTTTTCTTTTTTTTCGAGAAAGGAAAATCTAAACACTACATTTTGTTGTTAAACGTTTTCCACTTACACGTTGGGAGGTGATTAAATGAACGACTGCGAGGAATGGCCGCATGCTGCTCTGTCGGAGAGAAAAGGATGGGGTCGGGAGGGGCGGGCGGGCTGACTGAAAGAGGTGTGGAGGGAGTGGGGGGGTATTCAATT
>JAHWGI010000451.1:152500-177500 GCA_029379305.1 Frankliniella fusca
TAAGTTACCCCCGTCATATCTTGACAGGAGTACCTTCTGATGTCAGCTTTTCCCACCGGGTTGGTGCGCGCCGGACACGCGTCCAGCCACCGGAAGTGTCGCGCGCTGCTCTTTGCTTCCGGACTTGTCGGGGGTGGAAGTGAGTCCGGGCCGAGGGCGGTAGCACGAGTGGTGTCGGGGTACGCGCTGGCTGGCTTTGCCTCGGCAAGAGATGGGTTACATTGTTGGAGTGCTCGGGGTATTAGTAACCACTGTTGTTGTAACCATGTGAAAAACATCCGTGAGAGTGTAAAATTAATTTGGTGTTTTAGAAATTTGTTTTACTTTTACAACATCTCAAGCATTCGTATTTTCACGAAACGGTTCTCGAGAAATTTCACCGTTAGAAACCTCCAGTAATTTTTCACTTATCCGCACACATCCCACAACCAACCAAGGGGCGGCCAACTCGACAAAAAGCGTGTACACAGAAATACCTGTATGTACTTCTAGAAATACACGAAAAATACAAGGAAATACTCTACAATACAAAGAAATACTCAACAAAAATACGAGAAAAATACCGAAAAATACATTAGAAATGAGAAATTCAAGAAATACAAGTCAAGCGTACACAGAAATCCATGAGTTGGCCGCCCCTTGCCCACAACTACTGGCGAAGTGGGTATGTAGTGAAGGTTTGCAATACGTTGCCATGCAGGACGTGGTGAGATGCCCGCGGGCGGTGCAGTTGGGACCGGGTGGACAGTTGTCTGCGGTCGCGTGCGGTTTCGGACCGGGCTGGGGGGTTTCTCTGCACGGTTCTGCAAACAGTCGTGACATGAAGACGGGACGCAGAGCAAACTGACTGCAACGTTGTTGGCAGGCGATTGGACCGCACTCCCGCCCACAGTCCTGCATGCTGCTGCTACCCCGCCTGCGCCCGCCTGCGCCCCGGGCTATTCAATTTAGACCCAAACACACACACTCATATATGGGTCGCCTGCTCGTTCCGCCCGGGCTGCTGCACATGTCAAATGAACAGATCAATACTAAAACTGCACGCGTAGTGATAAAACATCCTCTTATTATATCCATAGGGATAACCAAAGGACCTTTCCCCGAGGGGTGAACTGAACACCTCTGAAATTTTTGCTCACCTCGTAATTCAGAAAAATTCAGGGGAAAAAACAGGAAAAAAAAAAAAAAACTTCAGGAAAATTAACAAAAATTTAGGGAAAACGCAAGTGAAAATTCACAAAAATTCTACAAAAAATAAATCACAGAAATTTTATGGGAATACACGAAAATTCACCAACACTTTCACGAAAACTCACAAAAATTCACAAAACGCGTACTCCAAAATTCAGAGTTGTTCACTCCTCGTCTCTCTCCCAGCTCAGCCCGCCCGCCTGCCCCTACTCCCCGTCGTAAAAATGTTGCACATCGCCCCGTCTTATTTTACTCGTGTGCGGTTCGTTTCGCAAGCAGTCCGCGCGGGACAGAAGTTGTAGCCACCTGGCCCGGCCACCTGGACGACCCGCGGGGCTTAAAGTGTGACAGCACGCGCTGCTCTCCCTCTCTCTCTCTCTTTTTCTCTCTCTCTCTCTCTCTCTCTCTCTCTCTCTCTCTCTCTCTCTCTCTCTCTCTCTCTCTCTCCTACACTCACACAGAGCCTCGGCCAGAGGCTGGGACCGTCTGTAATGGAAACTATAAACCCGCGGATCCTGAAAGCAGCCAAAGGCGCAATAAAGAGGAGAGAGGGAGAAAAAATGAGATGGAAGCCGCCGCAGGTAGAACAGAGAAGGGAGGCGTGTGGGGCAGGTTGCGGTGGGTCCGGACCGGGGCCCGGAGGCCAGTGTCACCGCGGCGGCGGGTAGCTCGCGCCGGAGAACGTCACCCGCGCACTTGAAAACTGTCACTTTTACGAGGCTTTTTACATTTGAGGACTGTTTTATAACCGGCATACTAAAACCCCTGCGGCGCGCAAGGTGTCACCTCCATTTACACCTTTTTGTCCTTGAAAACGCGCGCGCGCTCTTGCCACGGCCAAGCGAGAGGGGGGGGGGAATAGAAGGAGTATGTGATTTTAGAGTCATAATGTGGGTGGTCGCTGCTGGCTCCGTGTGCGGCATGCTGTCAGAAGATTTCGCGGCCTGTTAGATAACTTCTTTGAATGACATCAGTATAGTCTGCTGAGGGATGAAATTCATTACGGGTCTGCCTATGCTGCTTGACTGCCGGCCGCGCCGCCGCTCCCGCCCCGCCCCGCCCCGCCCTGGAGCAGAAAGTTGCATCTTTGAGGGATTTGAGCGTGCGTGTGCGTGATTTTGTTGTTAGCCGTGTGCGTGCGAGGGCCGGGGCGGGGCGGGGTGGTGCGGGGCGTTTCCTCCTGGAGTCGGCTTACGAGCTCCAGCCAGCTCCGGCAGCTCCGGGACGGTCCGCCGGGCTCCAGCGGCAACGGCGGCGGCGGGGCAAAGTTCAGAGCAGCTCTGGAGGACAATGTGCTGCTGCTGCTGGAGGACCCGCTCCTCCTCCCCTACATGTAACCTCCCCAGCGCGGCGAGGCACGGCCGGCAGGGCGGGAGAATTAGTTGGGCCGAGATCCAGTGGCCGCGCCAACCTCGGGCGTCAGTTTGCTGCAGTCCTTTGATGTGGTGTGCGCGTGCGTGCGTGCGTGCGTGCGTGCGTGCGTGCGTGCGTGTGTGTGTGCTCTCGTGTGTGTGTGAGCGTGTGCGTGTGCACGCCACTGGACCGTCCATGAAGTACATAACGCAATAACGCCACCCCGCCGCGGGCTTACACGACGCCGTTTGGAGCCCCACACCGACGGGTCCCTAACTAAAAGAAAAATTCAAGCGTACACCGATTTTTCTAATTTTCTTATTTTTTCGTGATTTTCCTTAAATTTTTTGTGATTGTTTTAATTTTTTTAATCGGATTTTTTTTTCTTAATTATTTTTTCTGATTTTTTTTTATGGTTTTTACTTATTTTGTTTTAGAATGTACACTGATTTTTATTGAGTTAAGGATCCCTCGCCCCACACCCTGCTTGAGGAGTCCATCACTCGTCCATCATCCATCACAACAGCTTTTGGTAAAAATTTTCGAAGAAACTGTGAAATTTATGTCATTTATTTTTGCACACTTACTTGACGAAACAACATGAAAAAGAACGAGAAGAGCAATTTTTCGGGATGTGTTTACCAGTGATTTTTGGACAAAGTTGACGCAAGAGTATCGGGGCGGTGGACCCTTCGCTCCCCCCTCCTACCTCCCCCCTTCCCCCCCTCAGTCGCGAGACCGCTGGACGTCAACGACAAGCTTTATGAAGTTTCTAGAGAAGGGCGGTCACGATGGCGGGCTGCTTTGAAATGACTCCGCGTGGAACGCAATTGAGGTTCTTTTATAAAAAAAAAAAAAAAAAAAAAAAAATAATAAAGGGTATGAGCGCTGCATTTTCTCCGTGTTCTAGCTGCTCGATTTCTTCTACTTGAGTTTTCACCGTCCCTGCCTCTCATTTTCTTTATGCGTCTCTTTCTTATTCCCACCCTTTTTTCTCTCTCTCCCTTCTCCCTTCTCCATTTTCGCGCCAGATCCGTCATCTAGAGCCGCACACCGACCGCTGTCACCAGCGCGCGCCTTTCGGAACCCGACACCCTCCGCTTCCCTTATTCCATCACGTTTATCATTATTCTCAGTTCTTCCTCACCGCGCGGAGCACGGCGGTGCCGGTGGCGGCCGCGGCCGAGGCCGTTCATCTCTCCACTTGTCCTTTCCCTCCTGCTCTATGCTTTCCTCTCCGTCTTTATCATGCTCTCTCCCCCTCTCTTTCACCCGTTTCCCTCCCGTGCCGCGAAGACGTTCCTTCACGGACGCCTCCCTTCCATCGCCGCGCTGCTTCCTGCTTCCCTTTTTCGGTCGTCAATATATAACTGCCCCCGCTCAGCGCGCGTGCCCGCCAGGGAACCCAAGCAAGTGGAGGTGGACCGAGGGAGAAACGACTCTAAATTTTGGTGTAAACATTTGAAACATTTTTTGTGAACTTTGTAAAATTTTGTGATTTTTTAAAAGTGAAATAACATAGAATTTTTGTAAATTTTTGAGAATTTTTGTAAATTTTTGAGAATTTTTGTAATTTTTTGAGAATTTTTGTAAATTTTTCTGAAATTTTCTGTATTACGAGGTACACAGAAATTGCAGAGTTGTTTCCCCCTCTTGACGGACCCGCCCCGCCCTACCGCACCCGTACCTTTGCTTATAATCAAAAGTGGAATTTGAAGCTAACTCGTGAAAAGTACGGAGAACATTTGAAGTGATTTGTGCCAGTCACTATATGAAGATCACCGATTTTTTCCCCCTACAGTGCACTTTTCTTTTTCTATCCCCGCGCTGCTTTTCCGCCGATCCCTGACGGGATACTCGTTTTCTTTTTTTTAAACTTTGGCGCTCGCTCGCTCTGCGGCGGTGACGAGCCACTTAGAGCCGCGCCCGGGTGCGCCCCTGCAGGGGCCCTGTACCCCCTGCTGATGCAGCAGCACCGCGCGCGGGGTAGGAGCCTTTCATTAGGATCCGCCGAGCGCGGCAATCTCTGATGCTGATATCAGACCCAAACTCTAGGGAGATAATTACATCCTCATCCTTTTTTCTTCTTTCTTTTCTTCGCTTTCTTCTTATTTTTGTGTGTGAGAGAAATAAAAAGGTGCGATTTTTATTTTATTGTAATTTTGCATTTTAAGGTTTTGCAAAGGAGAAGCGCGAGTAGTAGATGTCATTTGCACGCAAAGAAACTACACACTAAATGGAAAGGGACAATTTTGTCCCAAGAAATGTTGCGTTTTTGTGCACACCAATCCCTTTTGACAAATTTGTGTAATAATTTGGGAAGATTTGTAATATTTCGGACGCAAATTGTCTCAATTTAGTGGGACAATTTGTCCCAAGAAAATGATGTGTACAAAAGAGCAACATTTTCTGGGACAAAATTGTCCTTTTTTTCATTTAGAGTATATGCATTCCGTATCTTCCATATGAACTTGAATTATTTCTTACAATTATTATTAGAATTCTAAAAATTAAAAAAAATATCCTATCCGATGTGCACGTGATGCGCTCCGCATCGTGTGCTCCGAAAGTTTGACACGACTTTACCTGAAACCAGTACTCTCGGGATTGTTTAGCATTGAATGCCTTGTGTAAATCTCATATATAACAGGCCTGGGTCTTATAAAAATATGCATTATGTGTTTTCCTTTATATAAGGGAAATCCCCCCCCCCTCTTGCCGGTTCCTAGATCCGCCTGAAGGTAGGCAATTCGATCTACAAACCCCCTGTATCTAGGCAACTTTCGATACATCGCTCCTCCTCTTCCCCCTCCACCCCTATTACGTGCCTGAGTGAAAAGCCCTGCTTAAAAAAAAATAAAACTCCGTTTGTTGTCCGCTGATTGTGGTCACGCGCGTCAAAATGTGCCTCTCTCCCTGATTTCACTGATCCGATCCGGCGGCGGCGTCGCGCTCTGATAATGTTTGTTTGTGAGATCGGATCGACTCGCCCGCCCGGCCCGCATGCATATCCCGGGCGGGGCGGGGCGGGGCAGGGCGGGGCAGGGCGGGGCGGGGCGGGGCGGGGCGGGGCGGGGCGGGGCGGGGCGGGGCGGGGCGGGGCGGGGCGGGGCGCCGTCCGCGCCGACAATACAAAAATGGATGGCATTCATCAGTGATCAACGCAGCTAGGTAAACGTTTATGCGTAGCTGGACCGATAGCGACCGGCAGGCGGAGAGGCTGATGAGGTGAAAGGAAGGGAGAGAGAGAGACAGAGAGAGAAGGAGGGGAGAGGAGAGGAGAAAAGAGGAGAGAGAGAGAGATGGAGGGAGAGGCGCGTAAAGTGTGTTCCGAGAGGACCAGGACAGGCGAGCTACCGGGGGCACACGCACTAGGAGGATTAATTTCGCCGGTTTAATCCCGTGTTTACACTCTCTGTTCATTACACTCTCCGGCTCACCCACAATCGATAGCTACCCCTCCGCCTCCCCTATTTATCTCTCTCTCCCTCTCCCTCCCTCTCTCTTTCTCTCACGTGCATGTACTCACTCTATCGCAGTGGCGCGAATTAATGTTCCCGACGAAAGTAGCAAGGCTGCCGTGCCTCTGCGCGTGAGTGCGATTATTAATCGTGGGAAAATAAATTAGCGGCCTGTGCTGCTTTGAAAAGATTGTCGAAAGTTGGAAGCATACCCTCCCTCCCTCCCTTCCTCCCCCCCCCCCTCCCTCCCTCCCTCTCTGTCTCTCCCAACCCTGCAGTGCTAGTACATCCTTTTTTCCCCTCGCTGTAACTCTTTTTAAATCAAGGCATAGACTGCACAGTCCTTTATTGGAGAGTGTGTGTCAGAGAGAGAGAGAGAGAGAGAGAAGAGATGTGTGTGGAGAGGAAGCTCGATTGAGAGGGGGAGAGCGTTGTGTGTGGCTCAGGCATCACACATATTCATTCAACCCGGCCGATGGGATGACAATGCTTCTGGTGCATGCAAGGCAGAGAGAGAGAGAGAGGAAGAGAAAGGGAGAGAGAGAGGGAGAGGGAGAGGGGGAAAGGGTTCGGTTGCTGCGGCCCATCAATCACAAGGAAGCTGTGTGTACGTCAGTGCGGGCTGAACCCGTACCCTCGCTGCTCACCTCTGCTGCTGCTGTTGTTGTTGTTGTTGCTGATGGTGTTGTTGTTCTTGTCTTTGCTGCTGCTGTTGTTGTTGATGGTGTTTGTTCTCGTCTTTGCTGCTTACTGTCATGTTGTTCCTGTCTTTGCCGCTGCTGTTGATGGGATTGCACTTGGTAATAGTTGTTGCCTGGCGACCATCTGCTTTACGGGAATCCTGTCTCTGAAAAGCTGTTCTGTTATCAGTAAGAAACCTACTGAATACGGATTATTTCACCAGCACTCTCAAAGAACATCAATCTGCATGCTGGCGCTTCACAGGAAGAACGTTGGTATTTTGTTAGGGACCCATGAAAACAATTTTGTAATTTTACAGAAAAGAGACATAAGCTTATGAGGAAAAACAATGTTTCAGGGATTTTCTGTTGTAAATCCACAGTATTTTCTCTTTTAAAACTGGAATTACTGCTAACAAAATCAAAAAAATATTTTCCTGTTAATTTACAGAAAGAATTTAACAGTGTGCTGTTCAGGCCATTGCTTCTGTTGATGGGTGCTTGCTGCTGCTGAGGTTGCGATTGCCGTGTATGTAACGCTATCGCGCGTAGAACTTTCTCCGCCGTAACTAACGTGTCAGTCCATCCCGCTCTTTATTTTTCTTCTCAGCTCCTGTGAAGCATAGCACGTGCGTGAAACCGAATGTAGATATCGGGAGATTCCCGTGGGGCCACGCTCGTGGACTGGGCTCTGGGGGGAGGGTTGCAGATTGGGGGGGGGGGGGAGTGTTTACAAGGTTTACCTTCTAGAAGTCGGCTCACGATCCTCAAACGAACACCCTCCCCCGCACCCCGACCCGAACCCACCCCCAACACACCACCCCCGCCCCGCCCCCTGCCCGGCACGCTGCTGACGTCAACAAAACCTTGGCTATTTTTACGAGGGCAATTTTAACTGAAATAAAGTTTGTAGCCCGTGAGGGGTCAGTGGGGCGCTGCCGTCCGAGCCGAGCCGAGCCGAGCCGAGCCGAGCCGAGCCGAGCCGAGCCCCCAGCCCTGATGAGGGTCATACCTTTTAAGACTGCCAGTTTAAATTGCAATTTCTGCTCGCCCAACAACCGGTCGTTTGGTCGTTTGTGTTGTGTTGTGTTGTGTGTGCCCCTGATGGGTTCTCGACCCTATCGTCGCGGGAGGGGAAGTGCGAGCCCGCAGACTTTGTACTCAGCATCATGTGTTGGAAGAAACGTCCATTCCCAAATGTTCGATTTACCTTGATTCTGTGCTCCGTTTAGTGTGAAATCACTTTGATGTGCTTGATACGTGTGTAACATATTTCGCGTTTCCCATTTCGTCAGTTCTTCGGTCTTCCAGGGATGAACTGACTCCTGCAGGGTTTTTTCCCTTCTGTTACATCACAATTTATTTTTTTTACTTTCTTTTTCTAAACTTTTGACAGTAAGAAGAAGTAAGTTTGTCTGCTTTGCGAGTATCCCTCTTCCTTACTCCAGCCGCGTTCAACAGCATGTCCCTTTGAACTTGCGCGCCGCATGAAAGGGGAATGAGCTCAGCGGATTTCGTTGGTTCTCCTTGTTGCTGCTGCTGCTGCTGCCGAGGAGGTATAGAGATGATAAAATAGGAAAGCGGGTAAACTTGAATAGTGAACGCGGCAGTCAGCGAACGGTCTTCCTTCAGCCCCTCCGCGCGCCGATCGGCGTGCTGCTGCTAGCGCGGGCAGTCCGAGCATGAAAAGGGGTCCCTCACTCCTTTCGATCGTCGTACGCGGGGAAATTCAGTCACATTTTCGATCATTTTCAATCAGCATAAAACATTTTCAGACATTTACAGTTATTCCGTCATCTTCATCACATTTTCAGTACTTCGACAATTTTTTTCTGTCTTTCCGTCATTTTCGGTCATATTTCGTCATTTGCAATCACTTTTCAATCATTCTCAATAACTTTTCAATAATTTTCGATCACTTTTAATCAATTTTCAATTATTTTCAATCATTCTCAACCATTTCCAATCATTTTTAATCATTTTCAATCTCTGTCGTCATTTGTTATGCGGGTTGGCCTATGCACCACACTGTAGGCTCCTGTTTCGAGAAACGATCATCTATAGCTTGACTGTTAAGGTGAATCATAGGACGTTGGTGCCTAAATTAGTCGCCGAAGTAACTTTTTTCAGCCATCAGTTATCTGCAAATTGCTTGAACTTCTTAAAAAGAAATTGTCAATCAATTTTCAATCTTTTTCAATCACTTTCAATCAATATTCAATAATTTTCAATCACTTTCAATCAATGTTCAATCACTTTCTAATTTTCAAACATTTTCAATCATTCTCAATCATTTTCAAGCATTTTTTTCATTTTCAATCTTTGTCGTCATTTTTGATTGTTTCAATAAGTTTTAGTCAATTTTCAATTATTTCATCTTTTTAGTCAATTTTCGGCCCTTTTCAGTCAATCAGTCATTTTTGATCGAAAGTCATCGTACACGGAAAATGGGAGTAAGGGACCCTTCGGCATCAAATCACTTGTATATTTTTTTTTTGTTTTTAAACGAGAAACAAATTTAAAGGTTTCGCTGTTAAATCGGTCAACAGATTTTTCCTGTAGTTAGATGATAAATTTAGTAGAAATTGTTTTTTGTCTTCTTTTCATTGAGTGTTAGGAGCAGGGCACGCTGGCTGTGACTGAAGAAAAAGTACTGTCCAAAAGAAAAAGAGAGTGAGAGGGAGGGAGAGAGAGAGAGATTGCTCGCCTCAGCGCGGATTGCCAATAATTGTGCATTTCGACACGTTCATCATGGAGTCTCAATGAGATTCATGGTGAAGGAGGGAGGGAGGAAGGGAGGGGTGCGGTATTGCAGCAACGCTTCGGGAGGTGTGTGTGTGTCTCTCCCCCTCCCCTCTCTCTCTCTCTCTCTCTCTCTCTCTCTCTCTCTCTCTCTCTCTCTCTCTCTCTGTATGTATGTATGTGACGGCTGGGAGGGACACCCTGCGTCTGCGCTGAGATCAGTGAGCGTCCAGTGGGGCGCAGTGCGGGTGCGGCGGGGCGGGGCGGGGCGGGGCGGGGCGGGGCGGGGCGGGGCGGGGTGGGGCGGGGCGGGGTGGGGCGGGGGTGCAAGTCGCTATCTGACTGCGGACACGGCCGAGTGGCGGCGCATTGATTGCAGTTGGACCCGCCCCGCCCCGCCCCGCCCCGGCCGCCACAATAGGCAGTGTAATGGCACGGCGCTAAAGCGTACAATGACGTCACGTCACGTCGTGCCACGTCAACCAATAATAAAAAAAAAAAGCGCGGGCTCTTTGGCGTGCTAATTTCGTTATCGGGGTGCGCGCCTCCCTCTGTCCATTCATGACGAGCCGCGTATGACCGTGAGTATGTGCGCACACCGCACACTCTTCGATTCTTAAAAAGACAATTCTTCTATTAAAAAGAATTCGCTGCATAACCGTAATACAAAGCAAAATTTTCTTTGAAAAACAAAAGAAAAATCTTCGTAATACAAAACAAACAAAAAAAAAAACATATTTGTAACACAAAGAAATTTGTTTTTTTGTAATACAAGGAAACTTCCTGTACATTACGGTTGCACAATTCATTGTACAGTACGAAAAAATTCTTTGGAAAAGATTTAGGGTGCAGTGGCAACCCAAGTGTGTGAATGTTGCACACGAGTAGGTGTCTGAATTTCCATTACGCTTGAACAAAAATGTGAAGCGTGAATTCCAAAAATTAAAATTAAACATTAAATTTTAAAAAAAAATCAAACACTTAAGGGATGAAATGTCTATGAGTGGAAATTTACGCTCCTCGACACTCTAAACTTTTACAAAGAATTTCTTTGTATAGACCCCTTGTATCATAAAGAATTTTGTGCTGTCGATGGATACAGGAATATTCCTAGTATTACAAAAGAAAATTCTTTGTATTTCAAAGATCTGCCTTTGGATTACAAAGAATATTTTCTTTGTTTATAGCGACAGCACGAAATCCTTTGTAATACAACGAGTTTTCTTGGTAAGAAAGTTTAGAGTGAATAGGTCATACAACATAGTTCCGCGGCTTACAAGAATTTCGATTCGAGTCACCGCGGCAGGAGGAGGTGCATGGTTAGGAGGACGGATGTTGCCGTGGAGGGAGTAAGGGTGGTGGCGGGGCGGGTGCGCATCGCATAAAAACTGATGAATGATGGTGGAAATGGGGTCCACCGGTTAGGGCAGGTCCCGTTTTGGCAGGACTTAGTGGCCGCGTGGAACTGCAGTTGCCAAAACGGACGACGCACTGCTGCTGCATCCCGTGTGTGCAATCCAGAAAGTGGATGAAAAATAATAGATGGAAAAAAAAGGGAGGGAATAAAAATTATCGGACGCAAGACCAGCGGAGGAGTGCAGTAGAAGGAGGGGGGGGGGGAGAGGGCGCCGCCAAACTCTGGATTATGCGGCCATCCATCCTGAGCACATTTTTATTATTGTTACTTCTATTTTCTGGGCTGAAAAGAGGTCATCGTCTAATCATCTCTTTCTCTCTGGTGAAGTTTCCCCTCTCTCCGTCCCGCCCGCACTCGGCCGCCGCCGCCGTGGCTCTGACGCTTATGATGACAAGTTAGCCATTTCTCACTTCGCGCTTCTCCCGCGCACCGCGCACCGTCGCCATTGACTTTATAATGCCTCCTCAATGCCACGGCTGAAGTCCTTTCGCCGTCTCTCTCTCTCTCTCTCTCTCTCTCTCTCTCTCTCTCTCTCTCTCTCTCTCTCTCTCTCTCTCTCTCGCTCGCTCGCTCGCGCGCGCGCGCACTTCAGTGCTCACCTTTCCTTTCTCTCTCTGTCTCTCTCGCTCTGCGCGCCACAGCACACCCCGCGCGCGTTTTCTGCCCACTTCCTCGCCTCTTATTGGTACCCCTCTCTGGTACAAGAATTAAAACGATAGCAAAAGTTCGCGGGAGATGCGCAAAGAATTGAGAGCATTAGGGTCCTCGCGAGGGAGATTCATTCTCCTTTTCTTTTCTGCACGACGAGACGGCGGCAGGCATTGGGCGCCCGCCCGGCCCGCCTGCTCCCAGTCACTCAGCTGCGCCGGGGAACCTTTCGCCGTGATTCCTTTAATAATTGTCTGGCTCAGACTGGAGCCTTATCATAAAATTGGAATATATAGTAACTAAATTGCACGTCTCTCAGCCCGCTACTTTTAGCTTACATTTGAAAAATCATTGTACGGCCCCTAAAAAATCATTTAAAGAATAAAAACAATAAAAAAAATTAAATCCCTAAAGTTAAGAAAGATTGAACAAAATACTGAAATCAAATTGGAAACGTCAGAAATATTGAGAAAAATTTTAAACGTATCAAAAAGTTCTCTTTGAAAATCAAAAGAAAAACTAAAACTAGAACAAAACAAAATTTTTTTTAAAAAAAAAGAGTTTAAAAAAATAATTTTAGGCATTTCGTATGAGTGATTCCCCCCCTCCCCTCGGCTGACACGCTCCTTCCCGCGCCGCCCGACTCCTTCTAACCCTGTAGTCTTTGCCTCCGTCTTTGCTAGTTTAATTTCTTCACGAACCAATAACCCCTCCCCTCGCTACTCGACCTTTTTTTTTCGTTTTTTCGTGCAACGGGAAGGGTGGGGTTAGGGTTCGGGGGTAGGAGAGGGGGGGGGGGGGGCACGAAACGTGAAAGTAGCAGGGAATCGTTGTCGGGACTCTTGCCTTGGCCTGGTAGGGTTCTTGGGCGGGGCGGGCGGGGCGGGCGGGGCAGCAGCGGCAGCAGCCGCGCGCCGGCTTACGCACAAAACACGATCGCTCTCACACGTTTCGCTCGCGACATAAATCTCCCGGGCCCCCCCGCGCTGTAAAACGAGACAAATATGTATGCAGTGGATGTAATCTCACAGATCTCAGTGGCCCGGGTCGGGAGGAAAGGAGGCGGAGGGGGGGTGGGTGGAGGTGGGCGTGTTTATTCGTTGCCCGGAGGAGAGTGCCTGCCCGGCTGGGCAGCGACTCTGCTGGAGAGAGAGAGAGAGAGAGAGAGAGAGGGAGAGGGAGAGAGAGAGAGAGAGAGAGAGAGAGAGAGAGAGAGGCAGAAAACCCGCGCGGCTATAACTTGGCCCTACCGAATAGCGCGCGGCGCTCCAGTAGTTTCCTTCTTTCTGCTGTGACGTCAAGTGCAACTGACAAAATCTGGCGGACCCGGGGCGTCGTAGGGGTCAGCGTGAGCTTCTTTTGTTTGAGGGGGTGGGGTGAGGGGGTGGGGGAAGTATTTGTATTTTGATGGCGGGGGAGGTACACGATATGGGCGAGAGTATGTGTAGTGATTGTAGTGTAATTGTGAGGGGCGTCGTGTTATGGCCGGGCCCTCCCTTTTTGCGAACGCCCCCAGCATTGGTGGGGCGGGGCGGGGCAAGGCGGGGCAAGGCGGGGCGGGGCGGGGTGGGGCGGGGTGGAGCGGGGCGAGTCCGGCGGGTCCTGGACAATGGGTCTGGTGCCGCTCCGGTGGCGGTGAGGTCCGTGCGAGCCGAGCACAAGCCGCTCTAAAGGCATGTCCAGCACCGTCGTGAGTCTCTCCCGTTTTGCTCTCTCTCTCTCTCTCGCTCTCTCTCTCTCGCTCTCTCTCTCGCTCTCTCTCTCTCGCTCTCTCTCTCTCGCTCTCTCTCTCGCTCTCTCTCTCTCTCTCCCTCATTCTCTCACTCGCTCTCCCGTCTACCCGCTTTGGGCATGTCCGCATTGCCAAAATATTTCCATACCCTTGCCATAAAAAATATTAATGCTAATATTCAATCTCGATTACTGAATATAGATATTTTAGAAGAAGAAAAAACAAAACAAACATCGCTTTACTTTTTAAATTACCGTCATGTCTTGGCGCCAAGGTGAGAGGGGAGACCATCGCGCGACCCCTCGTCGACCCGATTTCCGTATTCCGCGCAACACGTTGCGGACGAGTAAATATCACGGGGAGGATAACTCAGAGGAAACGCACATTAAATGGAGCAGAAGTAAGACATAAGGGGCAGACTAAATTGCCCCAGCCGAGAAGATGGATTCGCCTGTGAATGGGTCTGCTGGCGAGGCGTGGCGGGGCGGGGCGGGGCGTGGCGGGGCGGGGCGTGGGGGGCCGTAGCCCGGGCGCTGTGTAGTGACAACGTGCGGGCCCTGCCCTCTATCACACTGGGGCTTTATATCAGGGGATGGGGCAGTTTGGGCGGAGCGGGGCAGGGCATGGCGGGGGGGGGGGGGGGATTAAGCGAGGAGGCTGAGTTCGGGGAAACAGCATCCCGGTCAGACATTTTTCTCTTTTCGGCCGATCGCTGTCCTGACCTATATATATCGAAAAGCGGAGTGCCAGTCGGAGAATTTGGTCGGCGCGCACGGGACGGGGCGCACTGCCCTGTCGGGGGCAGGAACGCGTTTCATTAAGTGTGAAGTCTGTGAGGGCACCCCTCCCCTCCTTTTGTTTTTTTGCTTTACTTCTTTTCTCTCTCTCTGTCTTTCTCTTTCCAACCCAGGCTCGCGCCTCGGGGCGGGGAGAGCTGCTGGCTGTGATTGCACGCCACCGCTGACCAACCGGTGCAAGCGGGGATTTGCAATTTCCAGTCTTCTTCCGTTTTTTTTGTGTGTGTTTTTGTTTCTTCTATTACGGTCAGCTCCTGAAAGGTCACTTTGTTTTCCTACGTCATTGAATTCCAACCTCCCCGCTATTCGGCTACGTCCGGTTTTCAAGGTATCGTTGAAGAGACAGGAGGCAGGGGCCTCTGTCGCATAACTTAACTTTTTTTTTTTAAATACGCCGCGGGGGTTGGCGAATGTTAAACATTTGTTATTTTTAGTACACGGTGGGGGTGAGCAGATGGTGCGACCCCCGTCCTGTCCGCCGCGTTTACGTTCGGTAATTGGGCGCCACGCGCCGCCACGCCCGAACACTCCCGGCCGCCACTCCGGGCCGCGCGGCGTGTGAACACACCTGTATACAGCCCCTGTGACACACGCGGCGGTAAAAGTGCGCGCGCGCGCGCGGCCTGGGGCCACACATGTGCCGCGGCGGGGGTACACGAGCTTGGGGAGAGAGAAGGAGAGGGAAAGAGAGAGAGAGAGAGAGAGAGAGAGAGAGAGAGAGAGAGAGAGAGAGAAGGTGGGGGGAGAGGTTTAACTTCGTCAACCATCTCGTGCTGCTGAGAAACATACACAAGTGCATGCAAAGGGGAAGAGGAAGAAAAGGCAAAGGAGAAAGAAGAAGAAAAGGGAAAGGAGGAAAAAGTCGAGGATAAGAAGATGAAGAGGAAGAAGAAGATGAATTTTAAATTGATTTTTCGATCGACACAAAAGGGTTATGAGCCCCACTGCCGTACCGATTGGCTTCTTCACTGTAAACAAAGAATGAACTCTTTATAAAATTAAAGAGAAAAATAAACAAAACGTCAGGACACATACAGAATATGCAACTCAAACATATGTCCAAATTACAACTCCACTCATACATCTCAATATTTTTGGTTGCTTCAGCGAAGAAGAAGAAGAAGAAGAATAAGAAGAGAAAGAGGATGATGAAGAAGGTGCAGAAGAAGAAGGTTGGAGAGGGACAGAGGTTGTAATAGCTGAGCCGAATATTATCAAGCAAAGCACGACTAGGCCAGAAGCAGCAGAGCCGGCCAGAGGCGAGGCAAGGCAGACCGCTTTGAAATCCGAGTCCCCGCCCCGCCCCGCCCCGCCCCGCCCCGCCCCGCCCCGCCCCGCCCCGCCCCGCCCCGCCCCGCCCCGCCCCGCCCCGGTAGCGCTCTGCAGGCACAGGCTGCTTGCCTGCGCGCCGCACCGCGCTGTGCCAAGTGGAGGTGCGACCGGAGGGACCGGAGGGGACGCTCTCGGATTTCTCAACGAACCGCGCGTCATTATGTTGATCGGGAGAGCGAGGCGTCGGGGCGGGGCGGGGCGAGAGAGGCGTTATTTCTTTTAAAGTGGATGAGTCGTCGATAGCTGCGCGCGACCTGGAAGGTGCAGCAGCACAACTTGCGGAAACCTAAGAAGTGTGAGAAATCATGGCGCACACTTGCAGGCGAGGGGCACTCATACAAAATGTGTACAGTGATTTTTTTGCCTTTTTATTTTTTTTATTTTCCCTTTTGATTTTTTCGTTTGATTTTTCCAAGAAAAGAAAATTTGTCTTTTTTCGAAAGATTTTATCTTTAACCCCTATTTCTGAATTTTTTCTACTTCATTTCGGTTTATTGTTAATTTTTTCTCGATTTGCCGTATTTTTCTGTATCCTTTTTTATTGATTTAATTTTTTTGATTTTTTTGATTTTTTAAGGTGATTTTTTTTTAGGCCGTACAATGATTTTTCGAAGTGACACCCCCCTCCCTGGCTTGTAGGTGTGTGAATTTTCATTAGTGCACGTGAAGATGGAATTCAAAATAATCTAGGTGTTTTTCAAATACTTTCTTTTAAAAATTTACACTCACGGATGCGCTCGTGTTGGGATGGAAATTCTCTCACCTGCAAGTGTGCGGTAGTTATACATTTGCGCTATCAGAGGGCAGGAACTCGCGTCCCACTCTCACACTCTCCGCGCAGCATGTCGTGAAGGAGGGCAAACCGGAGCTGACCACAAGCAGGGGAATATTTTTGTTATTTTTTTGAACCTCGTTGATTCCCTTTCTCGCGAGTCGTTTTCTTATTTCCTATCCCTCATCTCTCCTCTTCTCTCATCTTCTTTTCTTGGCGAGCAGCAGCAGCAGCTCTCCTTTTTCTCGGGTGTTTGTCATTCTTGTCTGAAAACAACAACCATTCCCTTATCTTCCGCACGCGGCTAGAGACTCCTCAAAGGCAGCTGCTCAAAAGAAGTCCTTCTGCTCCCGTCTCCCAGTCTCTCTCTCTCTCTCTCTCTCTCTCTCTCTCTCTCTCTCTCTCTCTCTCTCTCTCTCTCTCTCTCTCTCTCCCTCCCTCCCTCCCTCGCTCTATCTCTCTCTCTCTCACCCACCCACCGCCTCATCCTTTTGGCCTTTTTTTGCCATCCCTTCCCCCCGCCCCCTTCTTAACTCCTACACCCTCCAACCCCACCCTTTTTCTATGACGACGAGGGCATAGAAAAAGAAGCAGAAGGACAACGACGTCGAAAAAAAAAAGCCAAAGGAACGCCCGCAGAGGGGAAGCGGGGAAAAAATGCTAGCTTCCTGCGAACATAAATGGCAGCCGTGCAAGCCGACAAGGCAGCGGTGCGCCGGCCCGGGGGCCCTGGAGCAGGTCCCCAGCCCCGCCAGCCGCCAGGCCTGAGGGCCGAGACGAACTGTGGCGCACACCTGCTATCAGCATCAGCTCATAGGACGTCTTAGCTTCTTGAGACCATAGCGCGGGGGAAACAACTCGGAAACTTTTGTGCACCTCGTAATTCAGGAAAATTCAGAAAAATTTGGAAACATTCAGAAAAATTAAGATAAAATTCAAGTAATAATTCACAAAAATTCCAACAACAAGGTAACCGTTTGTGCGACGCAGTCGAAGGTCGAAGACTTGCTTGTGAACAACTACCTTGCTGAGCACTCTGCCACGTTGAGTCGATCAATTGTTGCGCAGCTGTGGAAAACAAAGGTAGGACTTAATCGGACTTATTGCCTTTCTGGGGGCGCGAAATTTTAATGCCTTTGCAAAAAGCACGAAATTGTCCAAATGCATTAAAATTGAACACCTTTGGGCAGTTTTCATGCCTTTGAATGGGTGCTCATTTTTAATGCCTATGTAAAGGCATTCGAACCCTTCGAGTCCTACTTTTGTTTTTCCAGTGTAACAATTGCACGTGAGTTGCACACAATTGAAACAGTTGCACACACTTTGTGTAACAGAGTAATGGGTGCGGTTGGTGCGGTGACGTGTTTATGGGGTGTCAAACAAGCGCGCACTGGGTATGATGGCCCTCCGCGCGCTCCCCTTTTGCTCTCTTCATTTATTTTTCTCGTCTGCCGCGCGGCTGGGCGCCGTCTCAGCGGCGGTATGTGGTGCTCGTCAGTCAGTCAGTCAGGTCCGCGCCTCTCCGTCCCTGTCGCACTCACGGGGCCCTGCCGCCCTGCCGCCCTGCCGCCGGCCCCAACATGGGGTCCCGCCATAGGTGCGACAAGGACCGCCCGCCACAGCCAGCGGGACGCAGAAATGATTTCTTTTTATGAGCGTCGGAGTGAATCTGTCTGCGTCCGCGCGGCGTGCACGACAATTGTCTAGGCGGCGGCTGCAGGGGAAACCGTAAAAAGTATGCGCTGTTTATGTTATTGCAGGGCAGCCAGGATTCTCGTGTGTGTGTGTGTGTGTGTGTGTGTGTTTGAGAGCGCTGGCAGGCGTCCGTGTGACCCAAACGGTTACTACTACTACGTTAGCGTCGGTACGCCCACTGTACTTCCGTATGCTTTTATGCATTGCCGTCTCTCTCTTTGTCTCTGTTTGTCCCCCCCCCCCTCTCTCTCTCGCTCCCTCCTTTCTCTCTGACCCGCTGACATTTTTATGTCGCCCCTGCTGCTCGCTGGGCGGCGCGTGTCTCGCTATAACGACATGAGTTACCACCCGATCGACGAGTGTCACTCGCTCGTTCTTTCGTTTTACCAGCAGGTGTCCGCGCGCGCCGATGGTTTGTAGCCGTGTGGAAAATCGTAGTATTTCACAAGTTTTATGGAGGGTTCGTGTGTGTGTGTGTGTGTGTGTGTGTGTGTGTGTGTGTGTGTGTGTCCAAAGCCAGGTGGCCAGACGGGTCAGGTGCGGACGTGAACGCGTTTGTACACCGTAGACCTCTGGCGAACAGCAAAAATTACAATAACAATAATTATGAAAAATTGGAAAAATCAAAAAAAGGATTTTAGTATTATAAGTATTATTTATATATAATACTATTATACTCGGGTACATGATCATAATTTGTTAAGAATTACGCACAAAAGGAAAATCTCCTCTCTGATATAATTTGAATTTTAAAATTGGGGTAAAAATAAAGAGGAAGCAAAAGGAGAAAAGCGGGGTTCAGCAGTGCAGGGTTGCGGTCGGGAATTGAAAGAATGGCCGCTTTTCGAAAGCCGAAGCAGACGGGCTGAGGTCGAGTAGGGAGAGGGGGGGGGGGCGGAGGGGGTAGACAGGGGCAGCTAGGGCAGGAAGCCAATATTGCCAAACCAGGAGCTGCTAGAGCTGTGAGTAAGAGACCGGTGGGGTTTGGGTGAGGGCACGGTATGCTAATCGGCTACTTGCCTCACTGACAGCCCGGCCCATCCCGCACGATGCGACCTGAACGTTGCGGCCCGGGCTCGGATTAGATTCGCTTTATTTCCATTTTTTTTTTTTACTTACTTCCGATCTTTTTCCCTTTTTTTCCCATCTGGTTTTGCCCTTCTAGCCCGCGCTCCTCCCCGCGGCCCCCCTCCTCAGGGCTGTGCTGCCCTCGGCGACCTCCTATAAGGAGGACGTGTTCATCCCGCACCGTATTGAATGGCTCTGGCCTCTATAGCTACTTCACTTTTATTGATTTGAATTACTTTCGCAACGAGTCCCTTGTCGCTTCACATGGCGGCGGCTTGGCCTGGCGTGGCGGACCCCTCTCCTCCATGGGGTATTGGCGGCAGAGCGGGGCGGGGCGGGGCGGGGCAGGGCAGGGGTCTGCTGCTCTCAAGGCCTTCCCCGGGTCCCAAATGCTGCAGACATTGTACCCGGCCGCTGTGCTCCGCTGAGCTCGGTCGCCTGCCCTGCACGGCCTGACTGCCTGCCTCTGCCTGCCCAGGCTCGACGCTTCCGCCCTTGCGTTTCTTTCGACGTTCCGACTTCCGGTGCCGCGGCGAGTCGCCTCCCTCCTCGTCATCCTCTTCCTCCTGCTGCTGCTCTTCTCCCTCCTGCTCCTCGCCGCGCCGGCGGAGGGAGGGAATTACTCCTCTGGATATTCCTGCGCGGCCGCAGCGCATTGCGCGAAAGAGCGCGAAAACCGCATGTGCGCTGGACTTCATCTTCATTCACAAGTGTTTTTTTTTTTTTTTTTTTTTAAGAAATATGGTGATGTTGTACATTATCCTTGCGGAGGACCCTTCTCCCTCCCCCCCCCCCTCCTTTTCTTCCCTCCGTCGCCTTCTCCCGACGGGGAAGTACTCACCACCTCCCGGCAGCCCTCTCTCTCATCAGCGTGTGCCGTGGAGGTGACCCAGTTAATGGTTGGCAATCAGAAACGCATCCACCGTCTCGTGGTGGGGCGGGCTGGGGCGGGGTAGAGCGGGGTGGGGTACAAATTTGGAGCGTGTTGCGCGGAGCAGGGAGGGGACCGGAGAGACTCGTCATGTTCCAGCCCACCGCCCTCCCCTCCCGCCGCCGCTATATATATGGGCTTTGATTGGCTGGGCACATGCGCGCGCTTGCTTTGAGACCCTCAAGGAGTATATCGGTGCGTTACACACGCGCGCTAAAATGTTTTGGTGTGGGAGCGGAAACACTAACGTGTACATTTTTTTTTATTAATTTTTTTTTTAGTAAATCATAAAACAGTAATTATTGCGATATCGAAACATGTGCAATTCTGTCGAAAAGTAAACAACTCTGAAATTTTTGTACACCTCATAAATCAAAAGAAACAAATTAACAAAAAATGTAGAAAAATTGGAAAAATTTAGAGAAAAACTATTAGGAACATAAACAAAAATTCACTGAAAATTCATAAAAAAAAAATATTCTCAAAATTTGTACACTAAAATTCAGAGTTGTTTCCCCCTCTAATTCTGAAAAGCGGAAGCTGGATTTTTAACTGAAAATCTTTCTTTCTTTCTTTCTTTCTTTCTTTCTTTTTCCTGTGTTTTTGTTGCGTTGCCTCCCTATTGCTGCGCGGCTGTGGCGGCCTGACATTCGAACCTGTAGCCGGAAGGGAGGACGGTTGGCACGACTGGGCAAGAGAGTGAGGTAGGGTAGGGGCATTGCACGCCCAGAAGCAATCCGCGAAACGCCTGGAAATGCCACGGGGGCGATCGGCTGGAAGCGGAGCGGAGTCCCTGCTATCGCACCAGCAACACTCACACAGTGGGGGGGGGGGGGGGGGGGGGGCAGCCGGTCCAGCGGGAGCGGGACAGCTGGGGCTGGCATCGCGTTGGTTGTGTTTTTTCAGCGGAACGCATACAACCCGCCGCGCTATCCGTTCAGCCCCCCCTACATTTCAACTGGCATTGCGGCGATACAGCAAAGCATGCAGATTTACTCGCTTTGGCGCGAGGAAGTTGTATGAATGTAAGCTGCAAAATGGTTATGTTTCGCTCCGTATGCCGTATCTGTCAGACGGAAATAAGAGAGAGAGAGGTGCTGTATAGCGATATAGAGGTCCGACATTATTTTCTGTTTTCACTTTGAATGTGAGTGAGGCGACCTTAATGTGTCTGCGTCCGCCCGCCCGGGGTGTTGTGGTGGTATGTGATACCTGCCGGCGGGCCTTGGGGGTGGCTCGACCACGCCACGCCCCGCCCGGCCGCGCCCCGCCTCACCCCTACCCCGCCCCGCCCTTGTATCTGTCCTTGTCATCTCGGATTGCCGGGGGACCACGGCGAGCCGCCAGGCGATACCATTGTGACCAGGAATTCGCTGAGGAATGTCGACCGCGCGCCTCCCACAAGCAGCCCGCGCACCCGTGTGTGGGTGGGAGAGAGAGAGAGGGAGAGAGAGAGAGAGAGAGAGAGAGAGAGGGGGGGGGATCGGGTAGGGGTGTAAGGAAGGGAAGTTTCGTGACTCCTCCTGTGGCGACTGACACAAGCACTTTTCGCTACCACCTTATTCTCACGTGCAGCATCCTTGCTGGAGAGGTCCCTCGCTTTATATTCAAGCGCATACCGATTTTTCTGATTTTAGGTTTTTTGTGATTTTCCATAAATTTTACTGATTTTTTTTTGTGATTCCCCTCCCCCATGTTTTCCTGATTTGTGTGTGTGTGTGTGTGTGTGTGTGTGTGTGTGTGTGTGTATGTGTGAATGTATGTGTATGTTCCGGGTGTTTCTTTGAATGCGTATCAGTGTTGCGGGATTGCATACTCGCCATGGCTTCAGGGGCCATGGAGCCTATCGGGCGAACGGGGTAGGCAAACCCACAACATTGTTGAACGCATTCAAAGAAACACCCGGTGCACTGATTTTATTGGGTGAAGGACCCCTCAGCCATGCCCCACGGCCTCCAGGCCCTGGGTCGGACAGCGCCTGAACGGTAGGCAGACCCGCTCAGCACTTGCGTTCGCCGGGATTGCCTATCCCCTAATCCGCGGGCGTTCCCGCAGTTGAGATACACGTACTTCTTCACGTTTACTACTTGAAAAAAAAAATGCGCGTAGAAACACGAGCGCAAACCAACTGTACGAGGGGTCGACCACTTGGATATTCCATGTACACATTAAAAAATATTCCAATAATATTCCAAACATTCCAAAAATATTCCAGATATTCCAACATATTCTAGATATTCTAAAATATTCGAGTTGTATTTGCCCTGTCCTCCTGGCTGGAGGCTGCAGGATACGCGCCAAATACGGCTCGAACCAGTCGCACTGGACAGTCATCGCGGCGTCGTGGCTCAGTTGGTAGAGCGCGCAACACCGAACCGAGTGGTCCCAAGTTCGACTCCCACTCGGGAAAGTGTTTTTCGCGCTTGACATTCCCTTTGGCCGCAGCTGGATGGCAGGTCAAATAGAAGTTAAACACGTCTCACCTCCGTTGGCTCGGTGGCTCTGGGCGTTGGGTCGCTTCCTGTTCTGGCTACGTGTCGGCACTCGGGGTTGTGGGTTCGAATCCCGCGTACCCCTCTGAGGTAAGGCCTCTGAAACTGGGATCAGGAAGTCTAACGCCCTTGACACCGCTCGTACCTCTAGGGGTAGGCCAATGGTGGTACGGGGATCAAATCTGTCGAAATGCGCGATAGGATCGCAGTCAGCAAAGCGCCGGTTCCCATGGAACACCGAAGCAGTTGGCTGCCACAGGGGGTAAAAGCCCTGTGCCTGGCGGGAACCGCAACCTCCTTCGGGAGGTTTACTGCCGCAAAAATTTTCCATGTTTTCACGCCACCCTTTCCATTGCACAGAAAATTGAAAAAAATCGATTAAATCTTTAAAGTATTGTTTGTGACCCTTTTTATTGGATTAAATAGAATCCGGAAAATTGAGTATGTGGAGCAGGAATATGTGGAATATTGCTGGAATATGTCTGGAATATTCGGAATATTTGGAAAACTTTTAATATTTTTTGAATATTTGGAATATTTTAGAATATCTGGAATATTTTAGAATATCTAGAATATGTTGGAATATCTGGAATATTTTTGGAATGTTTGGAATATTATTGGAATATTTTTTAATGTGTACATGGAATATCCAAGTGGTCGACCCCTCGTACAGTTGGTTTGCGCTCGTGTTTCTACGCGCATTTTTTTTTTTTCAAGTAGTAAACGTGAAGAAGTACGTGTATCTCAACTGCGGGAACGCCCGCGGATTAGGGGATAGGCAATCCCGGCGAACGCAAGTGCTGATATATAAGCGAATAAGAGAATAATAGATTAAATATTTCCATAACTATTCCAAATATTCCAACATTTTCGCGATATTCCCAATTAAAATATTCCACATATTCCAAAAAATATTCCAGATATTCCAAAAATATTTCAGATATTCCAAGTGGAATATATTCCATGTACGCAAAAATTTCAAGTGGTCGACCCCTCGCAACTGTATGAATCTCGCACACTTTTCTGGTCTATGAATTTCTAGTAGTATAGAGTTTGACCAAATCAAGGTTTGATTTTTCTCAGACTCCGAGATCAGAGAGTGATCGTACGGACTAAACAAATTTCTCTGAATTTTTTTTACACCTCGTAATTAAGAAATATTCAGAAAAATTCGGAAAAAAATGGAAAATGTCAGAAAATTTCAGAAAAAAATAATTTAAAAAATCAGAAAAATTCGGGAAAATTTACAAAACGTCACAGAATTTGTACACCAAAATTCAGAGTTTCGAATTTCCCTCACTCATCCTCAGCTATAGTCTGTAACGAATACATCTTCACACACCTACATGTTTGTGACATTCAAGCACTTGGGGGTGGATGGCGCAGCAGCAGCAAGAGAAAGGGGGGAGGGGGGGGGGCGTGCGTGTCCCGGTGGATGCACGCCATCTTAAAAGCGGACGTGAGCGCCCCGCGTAACCCGGCGGGGATAAGCAGGAGCAATATCGGCTTATGCCTCTGGAGCGGTGCGGTGCGGTGGCCCCCCCCCCCCCCCCGCCCCCGCCACGCTCCACTTACCCCCACTCCCCCCTCCCTACCCCGTTACAATCTCGCTTAGCTTGGATACGTGCGTGGAATGGCACGACCTTGTTGTCGGAGAAAGTGATTTTTGATGGACAACGCGGCGTTCTCGCAACATTAAGCAGTGGCGGCGCAGGGGTCATCCATCCATCCATCTCCGCGGAACTTGCTATTTTTGTCCGACGATACGCTTGCGTGGCGTGCGAACGGCAGAAATGAACTCGTATTCAAATACAAGTCCTGCGTATTTATTAATTAATTTATTTATTTTTTTTTTTTTTGCTTACTAGTAAACGCTACACAATTGTTGATTCGAAATCGTGTCTAAGTGATAGACACTTTTGTCCCCAATAAATCACGCGGGCGTTTTTATCTTTTGGCATCGCAAAGTGTTGAGCGCTTGCAAATGTGTGTCAGTTGCACGCTTTATTATAACAGTGTGGCGGTGGTGGACCCTTTGCAAAGCCTCCACGCAGCAGGCCCGCGTTCCGCGCGCCGCTTATTGCTGACAATTCCTTAATGTAAACGATACCGCCCGATGCCATTCGGCCGGATATTAAAGGGGACGGGGGCGTCGCGAGGCGCGGCGTCGTGGGCTTGTCCTTCTCTCTCTCTCTCTCTCTCTCTCTCTCTCTCTCTCTCTCTCTCTCTCTCTCTCTATCTCCAGCCCCGCCGGCCGCCACCCTTTCTGCCTTCACAAAGGGCGTGCGCGTGGCGGAGTGTGGCGCCTATGGCCGCGCCCAGCTCCTGAAGACCCTACGTCACGGGGCCAATTAGACGCGGTGGGTTGGGGTGGGGCGGGTTCGGAGAGAAGTCAGCTTCAATGCTAAATCGTAACAAACGGGCTTAACAATACGATTTGTTCACTTCTTTTACCGTGTTTGATTTTTGTGAGGAGAACGTCCCTTTTAAAAATGCACTGCACGGCCCTCGAAAAAATCATTTTAATAATCAAAAACATTTTTCAAACACCGAAATAATGTCAAGAAGAAAGTTACAGGAAAAAAATACAGGAAAATCCGAACACTGAAAAGTCTACGAAGCATAAACTACAAAGAAAACTGAGCCATTGTAGCCTACGAAGCATTGCTTCGTATTTACGATGCAGTGC